>RJWT010013255.1:0-21879 GCA_004365215.1 Cuniculus paca | reverse complement strand
CTAGCACCATGTGGATGGTACCAAGATCTGCTGCCACCTAGTGAAGTAGCCATGCTTCCTTCTCTCTTGGCTGTAGGGGTTGAGTGTCTGGATCGCTGAGCAGTATGAACTCACTCTGGAGGAACAGATTCTCTAGGCCACCACTATTTTGCAATATATTGCCCTGCAGCCTCTTCTCATAGCAAATTCTTTCACCTTTGTCATTTTGAGGCTGCTAGTTTTTGTGTTGCCCTCAGGTCATCTTTTCTACTGTTCAGTTCTAAACTATTTGGCTTTTTAATGCCAATAGTTTCAGAAACCAAGTTCTCCAGTGAATCTTTGCAGTTGATAACACTACTAGAGTTTCCTTTCTGCCCAAACTCAAAACTTTTTCAATCATTCTGCAGAACTGTTTGCTCTTGATTCTCAACATAAGTCTAGCTAAATTTCTCCAACAATAGCCATGCCACTGCCTCAACATTTGCCTTAAAATTTTTTCCACAAGATAGTCCACTGCCCTTAATCTTAGTCTCAGGAAAAGTCTCTGGACATGTGCAAAATGTAGACAACTTTTCTGCCAAAGCATAACACATATGGTCTGGTGTCCAATATCCAATGCAGTCCTTGTTCTGAGTGAAACCTCCTATGCCTGATCTTTACTGAATGCATTTCTTTGAGCATTGACCAGAATCTTCCATCAAGATTAGTTTACAGCATTCCAGTGTTGCTTCTTCAGCTAACATCTCCAAACCTGTCCAAACTTTTCCCACAAACCAGTTCCAGAGGCTCCACACCAATGGCCCAACTCCTGGTAGCAAAATCTGTGTTAGCTAGCTTTCTTATTGCTGGGACATAATACTCAACATCTATAAACTGAAGCAGGAAAGGTTCATTTCAGCTCACAGTTTGTAGTTTTCAGTGCATAGTTTGATGTCTTCAAATTAGGGTAGCATGACAGAAGGGCATGGCAGAAGAGAAAGAGTGCAGGACAGGGAAGGTGTGAAGCAACAAACCTGCCTTTCACCTTTCCCTTTGTATTGCATCCAGGCTACAAGTCTATTTCTTGATGCCACCCTCACCTAGGGAGGGGCTTCGCATTACCCACCCATGGAACAACACTAAGCTAATCAGTGGACTCATCCAGTTTTCACATCCTTAATCCATATTCAAATAGCCTTAATCTACATTCATACACCCTAGATTCAGCCACCTCCAAGAAACACCAGCCACAAGCAGATGAGGCTTGAGGGAGTTGTCTAGATAAAAGCCTTATCACTGATCTTTCTCTTTGTGAAAGTGGGGTGTTAAAGTCTACCACTATGAATGTGCTAGTATTTATTTGATTTTTTATGTTCAGAAATATTTGCAGGAGCTCTAGTATTTACTCCATAAATACTTATAAGCATTATCTCTTCTTGTTGAATTGCCCCGTTAACTAGTATAAAGTGACTTTCTTTGTCCCTTTTAATCAGTTTTAGCTTGACCCTCGCCATGTGTGAAATTAAAATTGCTGCCCTGGCTTGTTTCACCACCCTGTTGCATGAAATATGGTTTACATCTTTGACTTTTAATATATGAATATATTTTTGAATTAAATTTCTTAAATGCAGCAGACCTTTGGATTCTGTTTTTTGATCTACTTTGCCAGCCTATGTTTTTTAATTGGCGAGCTGAGTCCATTAATATTGAGAGATATTATTGAGATATGTTGATTATTTACTATCATTGCAGTCTTTCTCGTTTGGTGATTCCTTTGTTTTTCTTTTCCTGTCATTTGTTTTTTTTTTTTTTCCAATCCATTGACCTTGCTTGGTGTTTTCATTTCACCTGGGTTTTTAGCTTTATTGGATTCATTGTTTCTATATAGGACATTCTCGAGTATTTTCTGGAGTGCTGGTTAAGTATTTGTATGTATCTTGACATACATACATACATACATACATTTATTTATTTATTTATTTATTTATTAAGTCTTTATTTCTCTTTCTATTTTGAAGGAACATTTTCCTGAGTATGTTAACTAAGGTTGAAAGATGTCAAGTGTTAAGGATTGAAATACTTCACTCCAAGCTCTCTGGTCTTTGAGGTTGTGTTGAAAATTTTGCTGTAATGCCAGTGGGTTTACCTGTATTTTTTGTTCTTTTGTTTTTTTCTGACTGCTTTGAAAATTCTGTTTTTTATTTTTTTGTTGTTGTTGGATATCTGGCAGTTTAATAAGGATATGTTTTAATGAGCTTTTTTCATCATAGTTGTGTGTTGTTCTGCAACCCTTGTTTACTTGTATGTTGAAATTTTTCTCATATTTGGGAAGTTTTCTGCTGTGATATCTTTAAACATAATAATTTCATCTGTGTTATCTTCTATGTTTTCTCTAATTCCAATTGGTTGGTCTTCTTAGTGTCATCTAGTAGGCACTGGATGATCTTTTCTTGTTGTCCTATTTTTTTTTTAGTTTTATCGAGTATTTCTCCCTAATTTAGCATTTTGTTTTCAATTTCAGACATTCTGTGCTCACATTGGTCATTTATTCAATTTCTAAATTCCACAGAGTTTATTATTTCAGATATTTCTCTCTGATAACCTTTTTTAAATTTTATTTTAAAGAGAATAAAGCCAAGCAAAATAAAACAGAATAAAAGCCAATCAAAGCAAGATGGTGTAAGTGACACAGGATTTCCAAACAGGATAATAAGAAATCAGCAGTGGTTACCATAATACCTCTTGTCTTCAAGATAGCTGTCCATACCTTCAGACATAATAAAATTGAACAAAACAGAACAGAATAAGATCAATGAAAACAAAACAAAGAGTGCAATACAGGCTTTCAAACAAGGTAATAGTAAATCCAAAATGGCTACCATAATATATCTTGTTATCTTTGAAATAGCTGCCCATGCCATCGGATATAATAAAATCAAACAAAACAAAGCAGAATAAAACCCAACCCAACAAAACAATAAAAATGATACACGATTTCAAAACAAGATAATAGGGAATTAACAATGGCTACCACCATCAGAAGGAGATCCCCCATAGATGCTACATTGCATAATGCTAATCTCTGAATAGATGATTAGACTACTGGCTTCAGGCCTGCAAAGTCAGTGAAACCCTAAACCCTACAAGCATTAAACTGTATTTCACCTCATTAGCTATCATCACAGCCTGTGTCCCTTTTGATCAGTTGGTCACCCACAGCAGGGGTGTGGAGAAATTAGCTCTTCTTGTCTCCCTGCCCATGTGCCAGAAGCGACTGGCATCTGGCTCTCCCCATCAGCCTGCACAAGGTGGCTGACTCACAGGAGGTCTTAGCTTTTTGTTGACGTCTTGTTCTCCTCTCCTGCAGTCTGTGAATGGTGCCAACTCACAAAAGAGAGCTGGTGGTCTGGCTGTCCCCCTGTCAGCCTGTGCATGGCATCAACTCACAGGAGGTCTTAGGTCTTGTTGACTTCTTGTTCTCCTCTCCCGCAGCCCATGAAAGGCAGGAGAGGGCTGGTATCTGGCTCTCCCCTAGTCAGCCCACACAGGGCACCAACTGACAGGAGGTCTCATGTTTCCAAAATCTCTGATGACCTTTTGATGATTTTATATCTTTGGTAAATTTTTCATTTATGTTTTGAACCTATTAGATCAACTATTCCATTGTTTTACTTATTTTCCCCAAATCCAGTTTGGACATTTTAAGTGAAAATTCCATGATATTTTGGTTCATTTCCTTTTTGAGTGCATCTGCTTTCTTCACCTCTTTTATAATCTCTTTGTAGATTTCTACTACCTATTATTCACTTTCCTTTCCCTTTGTGACCCCTTGATCTGCCTTAGGAGAGTTGAGACCTTGGGATTGTTCTATTGCCTGCTTTCCTGTGTTTCTATGTGCATATAAAGTCTCTTAATAATTCCTTATGACCCCTGGCTATCCAGATATGGGCATAGAGAGGAAAGTAGTTGTCAACCACTGCTCTGTTACCTTGACTATATTAGTAAATTCAGAAACAAAAATGGCAACAAATATCAACTACATACTGACAAACCCTGGGAACCACTCATGAGTATCACTTAAGCAGAACAAAGTGGACTATGAATTTGGTGTAGAAAATTAGTCCACCCACATATTGACCTATGGTACTTCAGACCATTAATTTCTGCTGAATGTGGGCGGAAGTGCCAGAGCTCAAATATACCACTAGACTACATGCCTTCTTCTTCAGGACTGACTCTTCTGATGATTACACTTTGCAAACCTGTCTTTCCTCAATAGAATATGGGCTCTAGGGTCTTCACGGTCTGATCCCAGGCCTCCCAGGGCATCCCAGGAGAGCTCTGTTTAGCTGTCTTTCTGTGCCTATATTCTAAGGCTGTATCTCACCCAGTCTCTGTGGTGGAGTAACTCATCAGTCTTGAGGGAACCTCTCCTCCTGGGTGTAAGGTTCTTCTTTGATCAGGGCATCTATTGGTTGTCACTTGTGTTGCCCTGTACTGTGGAGACCCCAGGAGTGGGTGCAGCATTGGCCCTGAGCAAAAGGGCAGTCCTGGGGTGATCCTGGCTCCTCACTTGGCTCATGGGTCCCAGGAGGGCAGTAGCAGCATCTGAGTGTGAGCCATGTTGTCTCCAATCCCCCTTACTCCTAGCTTGGCACATGGCGTCCAGTGAAGTAGCATCCTTTTCTTAACCAGCTAAACAAAACCACTTCTCCATCACCCAACTATGCCTCTTCTAGGTGTATATATCCAGAAGAAATAGTGTCTAACCATACAATGCTTTATCTGTATTTAATGGTCACATCTTCACTTCCAATGGCCCCAACTTCAATATTGATTGGATAAACAAATTGTGACACATGTGTATAATAAATACTACTCATCGATTAAAAAGAAAGTAGCGCTACACACACCGGTGTGGATGCATCTCGAAATAACTGTGTTGAGTGAAAGAAGCCAGTCAGAAATAGTACTTATTGTATGATTTCATTTATGCATAATTGTAGAAAATTCAAACTAGAGTGATGAAAAGATCCGTGAACACTTAGGGATAGTGCGTGAAGGGAGTATAGAAAGCAGGAAGGGTTACCCAGAGATACAGGGAAGTTTTCAGAGGAAAATATATTTTTATTATCTTGACGGTGTTAAACGTAGAGATGATGTCACAGGTACATATTTATGTCAAAACATCAACTGTACACTAAACATGTGGAGCTTATTTTATATCAGTCATACTTCAATAAAGGCAGTAAGAAAAAAAAAAGATGCTGGGTCCACGTGGTGGTGCATAACTATAATCCCATCACTCTGAAGCAAGATGATGATGACAGATTTGAGCCCAATCTGAGTAATTTAGGGACTTCATACAACCATCTCAAATTACAAAACTTAAAAAGCACTAAAGATGTAGCTCATTGTAAAAGCCCTGTATTCTGTCCCCACTATCACAGTAAATGAAGGACATATAGTGTCTCTCTGTTTGCTGTCACTATTCTTGTAAATCTGGAAAGCTATCTTTTTTATTGATCAACTGTCTATTACTGAATCTTCAACTGCTTGGAGACTGTGTTCTTCATTTCTTGTCTTGTAAGGCCAGATGGTTCCTGCCTGCCTTTCTGTCTGTGTAGATGGCCTACTATGTTTTTATCCTGATAACCTCTTTCGAGGGACACTCAAAGCATTTAGTTACCTGTCCATGAAACATACATTTAATGGGCATGTGGGATGATATGGAGCTTAGGCTGGGAGTCAGGCGTCCATCAGTAATGACTTCAGCCCCATTCCTGCTTTCCTGAGGCTCACACTGGTCAGAGCCACAAACAAGTCAATTGATGAGTAGTTACGCATATGTTTATTATTTTAGCTCCTCATCCTTCTGTTGTGAAAGTTTTCCATTTCAGTGGCTGTTGGGAAGCAGGACACTTTTCTCCTTAAAGATGCTTAATTAGGGAGGGTGATGCTTTTCTCCTCTTTGGATAAATACATCTCCCCTTTAATTGCTAGGTAAATGCTTCTGCCACATACCTGGAAATTTTGATAAAGCAGAGACATAGGAATGATTAGGTGGTATTGGTAATGTGGTGGTAGTAATGTTGGTCGATAGCATCTGCAGAGCAGGTGCTCACGGAGGCTTTGCCGTTCAGTGATCTGAAGAGACCACACTATAGGGAATCCGTGGTTTTGGCCCATTTTCAGACCAGTGTTCTCCATTCTCTAGATTGCTCCCAAACATCTTCGTGCAGTCCTTTTATTTCCTGTTTACTTTGGCTGGTGTCCTTCTGTCATCTGCACTGAGACCCCTGACTCTCTCTATGGTGTAGTTGTATGATTGGAAAACTAGTAACCTCTGGCAGAAATGGCCTGCTTTGTCTGACTTCCTAATCAATTTTCTAAAATTAGAATGGAAATGTCTAAATATTTCAAAATTTTGCATGTTAGCTTATGATATTTGCATAATATTCTGAATAAGATGGAGAGAAAAGGCATACCCTTAAATAGAAACTATTCCATTTTGGTTCCTCTTATACTTCTTCATGCACATTCTGCAATACTAAGTTATATGAATTCCCAAATATTACCAGACCTATCTTGCTTCGAATCATGGTGATATTATTTGAGCTGAATGTTCAGTGGAACAGGCAATAGTGTTTATAGAACAAAGCAAAAAACCCTTTTATTCTGAGAGATTTTTTGGCTCAAATGGTCAAGAAAAAAGAAATAATATTTGTAGTAAAAAATCATCTTGCTGACTGATTTTGGGGTGAAAAAACTAACTAATTATGGGATCACTTTCCTCTTCACTTTCTTGTCTTTACATCATTCTCTTTGTGTATTTGGATTTGGATATTCTCATGGCTAATACATTGTGTCAACTTGAGAAGTTTAGAAGTTTAACTGAGAGATTCAGCAGGGAGCCAGGGTTCTTACTTTGTAAATATCCTCATCCTGTTCAAAGGAAGGCAAGGATATTTTGTGAGTGTTACACCCACCCTGAAGGTGGGGGCAGGGTACAATATAAGGGTAGAGAAGAGACTTGCGTTTTGCCCTTTTGTTCTGGCTGCTGCCTTGAAGTGTTGTCCTAGTGCTGTGCCACTCTGCCTTGGAGCCAGCTGATTATGGACTGAAACCACCAAAAACTGTAAGCTAAATAAACCTTTTCTTCCCTAATTTTGGGTGTCAGGTATTTGTCTCAGCAGCGAGAGAAAGTAACCAAGACAGATAGAGATATAGATTTAAATACTATAATTCTCTGCCTGTATCTCAGGGAATTACACATAGGCCTGGGTATGGTCTGCAGCAACAAATAATGCACAATAGTATACTAGTCTCCCCACGTTTCTTTTTATAAAATATGGTATACTCAGAAGTAAATTGGAGGACACTTAGTTCTAACTTGGGAGATCAGAGATTTCTTAGAGGAAAAGTAAGCACGTGAAAGATACAAAGGAATTTGCTTAAGCAAAGAGTATTTTAGTAGAAGGCCAGTAGCAAGAGTTCAAGTAAGGGATTTTTTCAGGCAATAGAAATTACAACCAAGCAGACGAATCCCTGGCTTTTTTTGTGAATTGAGTAGTTCAGAAATGCAAGATCAATTAACATTGATTGGGTCCATTTCATTTAAATTCCATAAACTTCTACTGAGGTTACTGAGTTATCTCCCATTATAGAAGTTCATCTGCTGATATTTTTAAATGGTTTCATGGGTCTATTTTTAGTTCACTGCTATTTACTGTACACAGCACAGCATAAACACAAAGTGCCTGGATTCTCAATTAGACTGCCTGGGTGTAAATTACACTTCCTGTTATTACTTCTCTTAATTTTCTGGGCTTAAGAGTGCCCATTTCAGGTAGTTATGAGGGTCCACGAGCTAATTCAAAGATCCTCTGGATAGTGCTTGGCTTGAGGAAGATGTTCAAAATATATGGACTTTTCTATTACTAATGGCTTGCTGAAGTGGTGACATACATACAGAAAAAAACCACTCCAGCCAAATGTGGTTGACTAAAGCTTTTTAGAAGTCAACACTGACCTAGAGCTTTACAGGGTTACTAAATCACCATAGAAAGGGCGTGCCCTTATGTGAATTGCATTATCTCAGAAAAAAATGAGAAAGAAATTCAGAGGACAAAAAAGATGAGACTAAAATTCACAAAATTTAGAAGCACAGAAAAGAGGCCAATCAGAATTTGGGTGGTCAGATTTTAACCAAGGGCACAGGTAAGTAAATCAAGACTAGAAGGCACATCTTTTTTAGAATGATAAGACATGGTTATTTGGATCATGACTGTACAGAAAGGATCACTACACTCAAGCAACATCAGTCTACAATTGCAAAGGGCACTTTCTTTCAATGATAGGTATTGTCCACCAGGTATAGTCCATGACTGGGTAGAGGTAAATTTTGGGATTCATATAGGTCATGGGAAAACGTGGTAACTGATAGACCAAAATGCACACAAAATACAAATTTGCAAATTTATTTTTAAAATTATTTTTGTTAGCTGCTTTTATTTTTGTTAAAACTTGTGATCTCATGGAACTTTGGATTGAGTAAAAAATAACTGAGACACTGACATTTGTCCTCTGAAAATGTATTAAGTTGGTTGATCATTTAAAGAAAACAAAATGCAGAAGGGGCTCAGACTGAGATGTTATTCTCCGTGCCATGGTGTCATGTTTAATCCTATTGTATGAAACATCCACTGTTTGAGAAATGGAGGAAAAATGAAAAGTCAGTGAGCAGAGAACCAAGAAAGACGCTGCCAACATGCTTGTCGTCTCCCTGGCCCATTGACTGGGTGCCAACATTACCCAGTATGTCAGATCCTACACTGGGTATCCAAGTGCAGAGTCCTCTTGGTATTGAAAGGGGAGGGTGGAGTAGTGAAACAAAGCAAGGGAGTGACTTCTGCACTGGGTAATCCAAGGATAGACTTGAGTGTTTGCCAGATAGCTATTAGGGCCCCTGCAGCAGACACTCCCGGGGTCCAAGCTTCTGCTTAGAGATTGGATAGCAGCAAATATAGAAAAGTAGGTGGGAAACTGGCCACAGCCTGGAGAGTGGTACCAGAGATCATCTATGCTCATGCTGACACCAGATCTGCAAGTTCAGTTCCCCTGTATTTGCTCCATGTATGGTCCCCTGGGCTACCTGATGGCCCTCTCAGTTTCCCTTGCTCTACTTCCATTCATCCTCTCCTACATTCCCTCTGCTGTGCTTCCCAGGCTCCCCCTTGAGCATCAGATACTTGAGAGATCACAGGTGAGTAAGACTCAGTGCCTGCCACTGAGGAGCACCGCAGCAGCACTCAGAGTACCAGCATCGAGTGAGCTGCATGGCTTTGGACAAATGTTTGTGGCTCTCAAGCTTCTTCTCAATAAAAACCTAGGCATTTGAGATAGTTTTTAAAGATTTTCTAGCTCTAAAGTTTACTAGGCTTGAAACACTAACACAGTATGGGTTAGAAACAGTGTTCAGATAAGAACATTACTTGATTCTTCTAAAAATGAAATAGGCAGCTTTTATTATGATCTCTGTCTTTCAGAAGAGAGAACCGAGGCTTGGGGCTAAATAAGCTGCAGAAGGCAGCTGAGACAGTTACTAGGTGAAGAATCAGAGTTTGAACCCATAGGGTGCAGCTCTGTATGGAGCCGGTGTATTACACTGCCCCCTTTTCAAAGCCAGTGCATTTGTTTTACGTAATGCAGGCATAGCTTACACTAAAAGAAATGGCATAGGAGCATGGGCTCTGGTGGCAGAATTGTCCATGTAAAAATTCCAGTTTCATCTCTTTCTAAATGGCACGTGAGTCCAAATTGCTTAACCCTTCTCTGCCTTGATGTCTGAATGCCCCAGGGTTACAAGAAACTTTGGACTAGATAATCATTGTCACACCAAGCCTTGTTTTACAAGTTGTAGCTATTAATTCCCTGATGCCCAGCTTATTGCCACCTCCATTAGTCAATTCCATATTGCTGCTAATGTCACTCTTTTAATGTCATTTCTTCAAGCAAAGTATTACTCTTCTAGCAAGGTCTTATTAATGACAAAAATATTGACAAGAGTTGAGGGATTCTAGTATGACAGGCAACTACAAAAAGTACTTTATGCTGATAGTCTCAGTAGTTATTGACAAGAAAGCTATGAGGTATATGCATACAAAATATATATAATAATTTTTCCTATTATACTGATGAGAAAGTGAACTTCTGAGACATGATCAAGATTACACAATTTGTAAATGGTGGAAGAGGAGTTGATGCATGATTTTCTGATCCTAGAATTCCAGTCCTATCCAGTATGATTCAGTATGTCAAAAGTAGACATTGGGAGAGTGTTGTGGGTTATGTTTGGATGGCCCCCCAAACCTTGTGTAGTCATGGAGGTGGCTGAATGTAGTGTTTGTGATTGGTTTGTTGTCTAGCACTGGGATTTTCAGTGTGAGTGCTGCACCAACCCAGGGGCAGGTGCCAACATAAAATATAACAGAGGGAAGGAGACATGCTTTGCCCTTTTTGCCCTTTTCAGTCTTGTTGCTTGTAGTCACCATGAATGACTGCCCCTCAGCCACACCACCTTGCCTTGGAACCAGCTGAGTATGGACTGAAACCTCCAAATACTGTAAGCTAAATTAACCTTTCCTTCCTTCATTTTGGGTGTCAGGTATTTTGTCTCAACAATGAGAGAAAAGTAACCAAGACAGAGAGTTAGGATAGCATTCTCTAAGTGTGGGTTGTCTCTCCTATCATTTTCTCTGCAAGAGGAAGAATTAAAGCAGCATGAAGAATATGGCATATGGGAGATGTGGTCAATTAGTAAAAGAGAGCAGAGGCTCTGAAAATCAATGTCTTTGGTGGGTTTGAGGGATTAATTCTTTTTTTCCTTGTTGACTTTACAGTTCATGCTGGGGTTGCTGCTGGGAGATGTGTGAGCCCTGATTCCAGTTAGAATTACAGAGGAAAGGCTGGAAAAGTGCTTGGAGAGGGTAGCCTCAAATCTTTGATGAAAGCATCCTTTTTATAATGGCAAAAACTTTTTTTCTTTCATATCTGCTCCATGCCTCCTTGACCGTGGAATCACTGCACATTTTATGTGGTCATTTTATATACTAGTCAACCTGTATTTTCCCAGCTCCTTCTTTCTCTCAAGCTTTATTTTTCTTTGCCTTGCTTTTTACCTGTTGATTGACACGGAACAAGTCTGGTTGTTTCTCCACACTATGATTTTATATCCTTTTGGAAGCAGCAATTATGAATCACATCCTCTGTCTTTCATTCTGGCTGCAATCTGTTAACCTGCTTACTTCATTTACTCTTCATATTTCAGGTCCAACCCCACTTTCCTTAATAGAACTATTCCTATAACCAGACAATACCTTGTTTTGTGGGCCCACAGTACCCCGAGTTCTCTTTTGCAGCATTTTCTACTTCAGCAGTTATCTAGAGATATGTTAAATCACAATTCCCACGAAGTGTAAGTTCTATTAAGGGCAGGAATTTGTTTGAGTAGTTCACATCTGGATGCTGGCATTCTACTTAGGAATTTTTATGGCCCATCTCCTGGGTACCAGCTACTGTACTTGCAAGCAAAATATATTTAGTGCCTCACCTTGTGAATTTTAATGTTTAGTGGAATTTTTATGCTACTTCTCAATTCTTACCTCTTCATCTCAATTGTCAGTAAAAGAGTTTTGCTGCATGATTCCTCTGAATAGCACTTTTCTAAGTATAAGCTTTTCCTGAGAAACAGTTCAGATGTGTATTCATTGCCTCAATAGTTTCTGAGGTGCACTTGTCTTCACTTTACATATTAAAAAAACTGAGGTTGGGTTGTTAGACTGAAAGACCTATAAACTCGCTACTACAATGACAACGTCAGGTTGATTGAAAACCATTCATTCATTCATTCATTCATTCATTCATTCATTCATCTTTACAGCTCCTCATTTGCTTTACAGTTCCAATTCTATTTGTCTTTGCATTTTGGTTAATGACACCTTGTTCCATAGTGTAGACATGGAATTTTGGGTCAAAGTGCCTTATTTCTTATTGTTCTATAGCCACATACTGCTGTGTGATCTTGGACTAACCAGTTAAACTCTGTAATTCTTAGCTTTCTGAGAAATATGAATTCTACTTTATAGATTTGTTTTGGAGAGATAGTTAAATAAGAAATAGTAGTAGCAATTTGTCTAGTAGTCATGATTTTAGTAATACTATTACCACGGCCAGCAGCAGTATCTAACAGGTGTGGGACAATTATTATGAACCAAGAATTGTTCTTTAGATTTTGTGTAAAGTAGCTCATTGTATCTCTCCTATTAAGTAGATACCTATATTAACCCCATTTTAGAAATGAGATAAGGGAGGCACCTAGAGGTTAATGAACAAATCTTTTATCTCCGAGCTGGTAAGAGCAGACCCAGGAGTGAAAAAGCAGAGCATGAGTCTTTGTGCCTTGCTCGTAGCTGTTGGGCTGCACCTGCCTCTTCACAATGCACACAGAGTGTTTGCCAGGGCCCTCAATAAAACATGTCTCCATCACCCTAAACCAGGTTTGTGACCAGTATGAATCTGTTTGTTCCACTCTTCCCAGGGAATTTCTCCAGATAAGAAAATTATAAAGCAGCACTTAGTCATTCTCTTGTTCAAATGAGCCCTAACCCCTAGCTTGTACTTGTTGTAAGTGGTGAGATTGACAAACTCAAAGGAATGGCTAGGTAAAGAATGGAATTGACAATCCATTTAAGGGAAATGAGCTTCTGATGTGAAAAATGTTTGCAAGATAATAGTTTTCTAGTCTTGCACAAAGTATTTGGGTCCTGAAAGTGGAAGAATTGTTCATCGATGTCACTTACTGCAATATGCAATCTCCTCTTGGTGTCTATCACACAAGGACCTCTGAGACTTTAAACCTTCTTGAAAGAAGTGTAGACCTCACCTGTGTTTTCATGGTCTGACTCTGCATTTCAGTTTCTTCTTAAAACTGCAGCAAGAAGGGTTTTTGTGTGTGTGTGTTTCAAAGCTGGTGTGCTGGTTCTCTGTTTTGTGCAGAGGGCCACTCTTTTCCCAGGTTCCTTGAGACATCTCCCTTGTTTTACCATCTTTTGGTTTAGCTTTCTTTTCCATTAAGGGACAGCTCAGGTACCGAGTCATACTATTTGTTCATTCATTCATTTGTTCATAATTTATTTGTTTATTCACTTTATTATTCCAAAGAATTTTCGTGGAAATTCCTATGACATTTTTGACACCAAATGTTGATGAAAGAAAATAAAACAAATAAAGACTCTACTTTTTGGTTACAATAGATTGTAGGTTAATGTCAAGGACTTTGAAAGGTTTTATGTGAAGACTACGGTCTGGTTTGCATTTTTAGATCACTCAGGTTGCAGAGTGGCAGAGTACGTGGAAACGCAGTGGAGTGAGAGATGATAGAAATGTCTTGTCCCTGAGTGTTATGTTTTCCCTTTCTCTCATACATTCCCCTGGCATCTTAAAATTTCATTCTGTTGTCCAGTAAAACCAGTATCTCTTGTGTCCTACGCAGTTAACTGGAGCACTCCTCACTGAGGCTCCATTTCTCATTATCTGCCATGTCCCATATAGAGGTTTATACTTACTTAGTGCTGACTGCAATATCCCATTCTTAGAATTTCAGCATTGAAAGGAACCTTTGGGGAAATATCATCTAATCATTTTATTTTTCAGGGCTTAGAGAGGTCAGATAATTTCCCCAATATCAGATATTACATTCATGATTGAGTTTGGGTTTGATATTATTTTTCTGAGTCCAGCTCAGCTTTATGAATGATTCAGAGAACTACAGGATAAAAACTTTCCCCCCTCATATTTATGATCAGGATCATACAGTGAAATAGGAGAGGAGCCAGTGGTCTAAGAAGAAAACCATAGAAAGGACGGTTATAGATTTAAGGTGGAAATGTGTACTAGTACAACCATTATCAAAATCAGCATGGAATTTCTCAAAGAATTTAAATTAGAAATTTCATAGGACCTAGTGATCTCCCTGCTAGGTCTCTTCCCCAAAGAGTAAAAGACATTATTCTGCAGTGATACATGCATACCAATTTTTTTTTAAATTTTAAAGAGAACAAAACAAAACAGAACAGAGTTAAAAACAACAAAGCATTTCAGAACAGACCACTGCAAGCAATACATGTCTTCAAAACACAACAACAGGAGATTAACAATGGATACCCTAGTGTCTCTTGTTTTCTTAGAAATGGTTGTTCATACATTCACACACCTGATTGCAATATGTGAGAAGATATGAACAGCTTTTTTGAAGAAAACAAAGGACATTAAGGTAGCTATTGTTGATTTCTTGTTGTCTGATTTGAAGGCCTGTAATGCTTTCACTTTTGTTTTATCTGGTTTTATATTATTTTGTTTTGTTTGAGTTTATTGTGTGTGAATGTATGAACAATCATTTCAAAGAAAACATACCAATGTTTATAACAGCACAAGTTGGAATAGTTAAATCCTGGAAACATCCTGTATAACATCAATAGATGATTGAATAAAAACATATGGTATCTGTATATAATGGAATGCTACTCAGTTATAAAGAATGACAGAGTCAAGACATTTGTAGGAAAATGGATGCACCTAGAAGATATCAGGTTGAGTGAAATAAACCAAACACACAAGCTTAAATACACCATATGGTATCTCTCATTTGAGTGAGACAAAGTACAAAACAGAATAGTTAACCTTGCTTTTTTCTGGTTTCCTGTCACATGGAGTATTGTCTTCTATTCTTTGACTTTTAGCCTATGAATTTCTTTTTGAGTTAAATGTGTTTCTTGTATACAACATATTGTTGGGTTTTGTTTCTTGATCCACTCTGCCTGTGTTTCTTTATTGGTGAATTGAGGCCATTTACATTAATGATTTATGACTGATACATGTTGGCTTGTCTTTGTCATGTTATTTTTCTGCTGTTGGTTCCCTACTTTCCCCTCTTTGTTTAATTGCTTCTTGCCCAGCTTGATTTCTTTCTGTTGTTGTTCTTGGAACTGTGGTCATTTTTGTCTCTGTCTAGAATATCTTTCAGCATCCTTTGTAGCGTTGGCTTAGTGGTCATGAATTTCTTCACTTGTTCTTTGTCGTGGAAGTATCTTATTTGTCCATTAATTTTGCAAGATAGTTTTGCAGGGCACATCAACCTGGGTTTGAAGTTTTTTCTTTCAGGACCTGAAATACTTCACTCCAAGCTCTTCTTGACTTGATAATTTGTGTTGAGAAATCTGCCATGATTCTGATGGGCTTTCCTTTATAGATAATGTGTTTCTTTTCTCTAACAGCTTTTAATATTCTGTTCTTTTTCTGAATTTCTGAGATGTTGATTATTATGTGCCTGAGCATAAATTTCTTTTGGTTATGGCTATTTGGGGTTCTATATGCCTCATTTATCTGTATGCCAGGTTCTTTATCTATGCCTGGGAAATCTTCTGCTTTAACTTCTGCAAATAAGTTTTTCATGTCATTTATGTTGGCTCCTACTTTTTCATTGACACCAATTATTCTTATATTATTTTTCTTTGTGTCATCTTGTAGCTGTTGAATTGTTTCCTGATCTTTTGTTATTTTCAAGAGATCTTTCCTTTCATGATTGCTAGTTATGATCCTGTCTTCAAGATCTGAATATCTGTCTTCAGTTTCAGTCAGGCAGTTTTGCCATATTTCAATGGAATTTTTTTTCCTGGATATCCATTTGAATCTATTTCATGCGTTCTATTTCTTTCCTGTATTGATCATTCATGATTTCCATCTGCTTCCTATCATCATCTATTTTCTTATCTATCTCTGCTCTAGATTTGCTGCATATTACCCTTAAAAAATTTCGACATTTGTTTATCTGAGAGATTATTTCTGTTCTCATTTCCTCTGTAATCTCAAGAATTTGTTTCTTTATTTTAGTTGGTATCGTTTCAGAAATTTCATGTGTGTATCTTCCATTTTCTTCTATATCAATGTCCTGGACTTGTTCTGGTTGGACTGGAGGTCTGAAATTGCATTTTGCTTCTTCCTCTTCTCATTTTATATTTCAAAAAATTTTTATTTTATTTTCCAAGATGATTCTTGTGAGTTTTTGTAGTATGTAGTTATATCACTAGTATCAAGGCCTCTCTATGAAAAGTCTGTTCTTCAGGAATGTCTTCTGTCAAGTTCTGAATTCTTCCCAAGCTGGTTGCTGGTCCTGCAAAGGCCTTAGTCACCTGTGGGCTCATCTTGTGATTGCTACTTCAGAGTTTTCACACCAGAGCACCTTAGTTGGGACCATGTCTACTACTGTTGCTGGATTTCTTCAGGTCTCTGTGCCTTCCATGCAGTTTGCTTCACACCTAGCAATAGCAATAGGAGAGGCCACCACCTCTGGTGCTCCTCACCTGGGTTCCTGCGATGGTGGGGTGGTGATAGGAGTGGTCCTCCTCCTTTTTATTGCAAATCCATTGGCATACATGGTTTCTTTAATTTAGCAACTGTTTTTTTTTGTACTCTTTAATTCATTTAAAATTATCCCAACTTTGTAAATTGTATGCCCTTGGATTTGACCTCAAACATTTTGAGTAAGACCTATCTTTTCATGAGATGGAAGATCTTAGGCAGATATCTAGATATCCCTGAGGATTAGCTTATTCATTTATGAAATTCCTAAACTTATCTGAAGAGTGTGAATTAAATGACACAGCCATTGTCTGGCTTCTGTGCTATCAGCCAGGTGTGTTTTAAGCTTGGTTTGTAGACTCAGGGCATCAGACTCTCCTTTAGATGCTTGTTATAAAAACAAGTTACCAGAGACTTATTGGTACATTTTGATTCAGAATCTCTGGCAGTGAAATTTTGTAGTTGACATTTTTCTACATGATTCTCGTGTGCAATCAGAAACCATCAAATAATATGGAAAAAGGCTTTTACACATTGTAAAATGCAATTTTCAGGAAAAAAATTGCCCCCTGGGCTGCCCTGTTATTTATCTCTCCTTGCTCAAAAATCTCTGGAGGAAAACTACTTCTACAATATTCCTTGACAGCATCAAAGATTTCTAAGGACATTTGACTGAAAATAAACAGCCATATGACTGGAAATTCTGTAGTTTGTTTTTGGCTTGTCTTGTCAGCCTTTTAAGAAAATTTCATAATGTTGTTGAATGTGTGTAATAACCAGATTTGTTTTAGACAGGAAGATTGAGGTATATTGCTGAACAACAACAAAAAAAGGGAGTATAAAAACTCTGCTGCTAGAGAAAAAGTAAAACGAAGTTCAGCCCAGTGTTTGTGATACATACAAGATCTGAGCTGTAATGATTTCGTTGTCTAATTAGTCCCACTGAGACAATGAATATTAAATCTGTACCTTTATCATCTCTTGACTAGATTTTTGTCATATGTCCAAGATTACCTATCTGGATAACATTTTTTTGTGTATATTCAGACCTTGAAATGGGGAAGGAGAACCCAAATGAAATCATATCTGGTCCTGGGAAAAGGTGCTGACTTTGATGACAGTAAGCAAGTGCCTACTCTTGCCCTAGGCTCCCTGCACTGGCACCACTCCCCCTTTTAGAGAAGAAATGACCTCAAGATTTGCTCGAGTTTCTTTTGCATAATTACCCAGTGACCTTTCAGGCTCAGAGGCCCAGAAAGCTGAAGAGAGACAGATATACTGGATTCAGCAGCCCATGGGTAGGGTTGTCCTGGTGGAGGTTCTGTCTTTGAGGTCTGTTTTGCATTCTGCACATTTCACTAAAGAAATTAGATGTTTTGTGAGCACACATAGGACTAGAGGAGAGATAAAACTACAAGATGACTCAGATTTATGGCCCATTTCAGAGGTAATTTTTTCCCCAAGTCATCTAGGGTAAAATTACTAAAATTTTTTCCTTAGATGTTCTTTGGAATTTGTTTTCAGTTTAGACTGTGTATCTGTAAATATAGGATACAGAATGATACAGCAGTTTCTGCAAAACAGTCTAAAAATTTAGACTGTGCTACGCTAATAAACAAATCTATTTACATATTTGTTACAAAGCCTTACTTAGACTGCACACCCCACCCCTAGCTGCCTCCACTGCCAGTGTTACCTGGACTGGGCCCCATGTGCTGAGCCAGGAAGGACACTAGGAATGTCACTTTTACCTGACAGAGTCCCTACCCTCAAGGTCTCCACAACACAGGGCAATACAGGCGACAACCAAAAGACTGACCTGATTGACAAGGAGACCAACACCCAGGAGGAGAGTTTTGCTTCAGGACTGAAGTGTTTTCCTACCACAGAGATTGGGTGAGGGACACCCTTGGGAAACTGGCTTAGAGAGGCAGAGAGCTAAGTATGGATTGCCTAAGATTCTCTGGGAGTCCTGGCATCAGACCAGGAAGATCACAGGTTCTGTGCTGTCTCATGAAGACCAGTCATGGAGGGTGAAACCATCGGGGAATGGCCCTAAAGGAGAAGATAGTCAGTCTAGTGGTGTGATTGAGCTCTGGCACTGCTGGCTACATTAGCCAGAAGCTAGTGCTCTGAAGTAGTGTAAATCAATATATATAGGTGATCTAATTATCTTCACTAAAATCATAGTCTACTTTATTCTGGTTAAGGGATATGCATGAGTGATTTCTGGAATTTGTCAACATTCAATTGACATTTGGTGCCATTGCTGCCCCTGAATTTACTAATATAGCCAAGGTCACATAATAGTTGTTGATTTTTTTCTATGGTAATGTCAGAATTTCTTAATTGTCTGGAGGAACATGGGAAACTAATACAACAGGAGACTCTCGAGGTCTTGCAACTGTCCTATGGTAGGTCATGGGGGATACAAATGAAGAGGAAAGAAAATGCAAGGTAGCGGAATTCTACAAAAAAGTTATAGAAGAAATTGGACAAATTCAAAGAGAAAATGAATCAAAAGTTCATGAAAATATCACTGAAAAGGACCAAAGTGGATATATGGTAAATGTACAAAATTGGAAGGGTTGATCAAATCAGTTCAAAATATGAACAAAAAATTTACTACAGATAAAGAATCCTTTTGATGATATCAGAAATGTGTAAAAAAAACTGTATGCAATTCACACAGTGTAGAAATGACCAGTGTGAAGGTAGAATGTCCAAAATTGTGGGGAAAATGGTAAATTATGAAAAAGTACTCAGAGAAGGCACACAATCTAAAATAGCAAGAAAAGACCATCTGGTAGATGTTAGATAATACTAAAAAGACCAAGATAAAAGTCATTGGAGTTGGAGAAAAGGTAGAAGAAAACACAGATGAAATTATTAATACATTTACAGAACTCATAGTATAAAACTCCCAAAATATGAGAAAACACTTCAACAAACAAATAAGCAAGGCTTACAAAACACCAAACAGCTATGACAAAATAAGAGGCTCATCAAGTGTGTTAGTTACTTTTCTCTGGTTGCTGAGACAAGATACCTGGTGCCCCAAATTAAGAAAGGAAAGGTTTATTTATCTCACAGTTTGTAGAAGTTTCAGTCCACAATCAGCTGACTCCAAGGCAGGGTGCATGGCTGAGGGTCTACTGCTCAAGGTGGCAGAAGACAGCAAAAGCAACAAGAGCAAAAAGGGGAGAGTAAGCCTCTTTTCCTCGCTTATATTGTAAGCAGGCTACCTCCCTAGGGCAGGTGTAGCAGTTACACCATCTTCATGGCCTCTCCTTGCACAGAATGAGAGTCCTGACTCCCTGCTGAGTCAGGTGGTTAAACTTCTAAACTTCTCAAGTTGACACAACGTATCACCCCTTACAATCCAGCCCTTGTCCACTCCCCAAATATGAGAAAAGACTTCAACATACAAATAAGTGAGGCTTACAAAACACCAAACAACTATGATAAAGTAAGAGGCTCACCCTGACTTAGCTTTATTAAATTACCAGATGTTCAACAGAAAAACAGAACTTTAAAAGCAATCAGAGAAAAGCAAAACATTATATAAAAAGGTAAATATATTAGAATTAGAATAGACCTCCCAACACAAACCTTAAAGAGCAGAAGAGCTTACAGTGAAGCATTTCAAGTTCTAACAGCAAACATCATCAGAGTCAGGTTTCCATATACACCAAAGCTTTATTTCAAAAAAGGCGGAAAAATAAGAACATTTCATAAAATAGACCTGCTCAAGAGATACATGACTACTGAGCTAGCACTCCAGAAAATACTCAAGAATATCCTAAACAGCAATGATGAAACCAGTAAAGCTAAAACTCCAGGTGAAACAAAAACACCAAGCAAGGTCAGTGGATAAGTACCAATAAAACATGACAGGAATGAAAATCAAAGGAATCAGCAATAGAGAAAAAGTGCAATGATAGTAAAAAATCAACATATCTCAATAACATCTCTCAATGTTAATGGCCTCAATTATTCAATTAGAAGGCATATTTGCAGACTGGATTAAAAGAAACCTAGAACCCAACTTTCTGTTGCATTCAAGAAACTCATCTAATCCAAAACAATATTCATATATTTAAAATGAAGGATGTAAAAATATTTTTTGGCACTGTGACCCTGAAAACAAATAAGGGTAGCAATTTTATTCTCAGACCTGGTAAACTTCAAGCTAAAACTGATTAGAAGGGGGAAAAGGCTATTACATACTCATTAAGTGAACTATGCAACAGAAGAGATAATGCTTATAAATATTTTTACTCAGAATACTGGAACACCTATCTTCATAAAACAAATACTGTTGAATATAAAAGATTAACTACTAACACGATCATTTTGAGGGCTCTTGTCACTGCGCTGTCACAAAGGGATAGAGCAACCAAACAAAAAATCAATAAGGAAATATTACAACTGAATCACACTTGTGAACATATGGACTTAGTAGACAGCTATAGACATGCCACACTACTACAATATAGTATATATTCTTTTCTGCATCACATAATACTTTCTCCAAGATAGATCACATGTGAGTCCATAAGACCCGCTTCAATAAATATAAAAGAATCAAAATTGCCCCATATTTACTTTCAGACCACTGTGCAATGAAGTCAGAAATCAGTGAAATACCTGGGAAATTGATAATGCACCCCATGCACAACCGGTGGGTTACAGAAGAAATCAAGAAGAAATTTTAAAAATTCTGGGAATTAGTGACAATGTCTGAACAATTTTCCAGAATCTGTGGGACACTATGAAAACAGCCCTAAGAGGGAAGTTCGCTGCAATCCATAGTTACATTTAGAAGAGTGAATGAGCTCACATAAATTACCTTATGAAGAACCTCGAGACACTTGAGAAATAATCTGGGCCAAGCCAAAATTGTGGAAAATCATGAAGATAAGAGTGGAAATCAGTAAAATTGAGATTTAAAAAGTAATGCAAAGAATCAATAAATCAAAAAGCTTGTTCTTTAAAACAATAAAAAAAATCCATAAACTACTAGGTGGACTTATCAAGAAAAAGAGACAAAAACTCACATAAATGAAATTAAACACTCAAAAGGACAAAATCACAATAGACCATCAAAACACAGAATATAGGTAGTTACTACTATAAAAATTGTATAATAACAAATTGGAAAACTTTGAAGAAATGGACAGATTCCTAGACTCATACAAACTACCAAAGCTAACCCAGGAAAACACAAAAATGAAGAACAGCCCAATAACAAGCAATAAAATCAAGAGAGTAATAAAGAATCAAACAAAACCCAGCAACAACAACAACAAAAACCCAGCACCTGGTGAATTCACTATTGAATTCTGCCAAACCCTCAAGGATGTTATATTACCTATATTCCACAGGCTCTTCAGAAGCTTGATAGGCACAGAATACTTTGAAATTATTTTATGAAAGCCAACATCACTCTGATTCTGAAAACAGATAAAGAGAGAACTAAAAAACCCAAAACTTTAAGCCAAT
>RJWT010013254.1:0-21878 GCA_004365215.1 Cuniculus paca | reverse complement strand
AAATGCAAATTAAAACAACTCTGAGATTTCATCTCACTCCAGAAAGAATGGCCAGGATCAAGAAAACCACCAACGATAAATGCTGGAGAGGCTGTGGGGAAAAAGGAACCCTTCTCCACTGTTGGTGGGAGTGCAGACTGGTGCAACCACTGTGGAGGTCAGTCTGGAGGTTTCTCAAAAAGCTAGGACTGGAAGTGCCATTTGACCCAGCTTTTCCACTTCTGGGCATATTCCCAGAAGTGAAATCATCTTACCACAGTGATGTATGTGCACCTATGTTTATAGCAGCACAATTTGTAATAGCCAAATCTTGTAAACAGCCCAAATGCCCATCAATTGAGGAATGGTTACAGAAGATGTGGTACTTTTATACAATGGAGTATTATTCAGCTATAAAAAATGATCACATGGAGGCTTTTATAGGTAAATGGATGAGACTTGAGACCATACTCATAAGTGAAATAAACCAAACACACATGTGTAAACACCGCATTGCCTCCCTAATGTAAGAAACTGAAAGACTCAATGAGATACAAAATCCCTGATAAATATGGAGAAATGGTTCTGAAATCCAATGGTGCTTTTATTCTTGGATTTGATTGGTTTAAGACACTTTCCTACTATTTGAAAGCAATAAGCGAGAAGATAGGAACAGCTCTTTTGAAAAATGAGACACTATAGTAGCCATTGCTCATTTCCTGTTATCCAACTTGAAGACCTGTAATGCTATTCTCTTTTATCTGGTTTTATACTACTTTGTTTTGTTTGAGTTTATTGTCTGTAAATGTAAGAACACCCATTTTGAAGAAAGCAAGAGACACTAGGGTAACCATTGTTAATCTCCTGTTGTTATGTTTTGAAAACCTGTATAGCTTGCAGTGTTCTGCTTTGAAATGCTATATTGTGTTTGACTCTATTCTGTTTTCTTTTGCTTTTTTCAATCTGTTTTGTTTTGTTTTGTCCTATTTTCTTTAAAATAAAAAAAAACATATTGAATGATATCTGAAAGGTAGAATCAGCCAAATCCAGAACATGGAAAGTTCTCCCAAGAAATGGTCCTATTTTCTCAATAAATAAGTGACTCTTAAAATAAAAAATGGGTTAAACCAACCATAGCATGTAGACCTTGACTGAATCCTCAAGCAAAAAAGAATGTTGTGGAGGCAACTGGAGAAATTTGAGCATGACCCGGATATTATATTATATTATAAAATTACTGTTTTATTGGTTAGGATCATAGTTTTGAAGTTTTGATTGTGTTAAAAATGACCAAGGGGTGGGGTAGATGGATGAAATTAGTTTGGCAAATGTTGGGCAAACTGAGTGAAGAAGACAAAAGAATTCGATATGCTCTCTCTACTTCTTTTTTGTGCCAAAATTTTCATTGTAAACTTTTTCAAAGCAGGAAACAGTGACCTGTGCTTTGGAAACACTGGTGAGCTGGGCATAGTGATATACACCTGTAATCCCAGCACATGGGAGACTGACGCAGAAGACTGCAAGTTCCAGGTCACCCTAGGTTACATAGTGAGTTCATAGTGGGTCTACATAGCTAGGCCCTGTCTCAAAATAAAAAAAGAATGAGTTGAGAATCACTCGCATAGAAATGATCCAAATAATTCATAACAGGTGATCGAAAGCTAAGAGCATTTCTCCAACATGATGATTTGGTATAATTTCATAGAAAAATACAACAGAGGGAAGGGGAAAAGCTAGGTAGGTGTCCTGGTTAGATGGGAAGAGGGAGGAACAATATTCTAATATAAAACACCAGCATCAAAGGCAGGAAGAGGTAACTTAGGAACTTCGCCATAAGTACCAAAGCAGCAACAGAATTTAAGGGCATCTGATAGAGCTATGTGATTGAGCAAAGTGGCAGGGGACAGACAGTCAGATGTGATGGGGAAGCCAGAGAGGAGCCTAGGCCAGGTATGCACAGAGGAGGTTTGACACTGGGGACCCGCAGCAGAGTGGTGATCCTGCAGTAGTGAGTGGGAGGCCACTAGGGGCTGAGCACGGAAAGGCAGAAACAGCCAGGCTTTCCCTGCACTCTGGCTCGGTTCTGTGGAACTGAGCTTCCACGTGTTCAAACAGAAGCACCACTTCCAGCCTGGTTAGGAAAAATGGTAATTAGTGTATACACATATAAGAAAGTTCAGATGCCTCTCCACTGCCTCTTCAAGTCAAAAATCTATCTTTCTTGGCTTTGGGGGTGGTGAGTGAAGACACCTACCTCGCCTGTACCGCTGCAGAGCAAACAGCGCCGTTGACATTTGGGTCTGGCAGATGAGCCGGTGGAGCTCCTCCACACTGCCAGCCCTCCCCTCCCAGCTGGCGCCTGACTCACACATCACTCCTGCCCCCGTCCACGGTGCAGCTCAGCACTGCTGAGGATGTGGCTGCCTGGCAAGTGAAAAAACGATGTGACACTGTGTTGTTACAGAAGTGTCTAGTCTGCTTTCCACGGAGCTGGGTCAGTCCACCCCACGGAAAGCTGAGACAGGAGGGACCAGTGAAGTGCGTGTCTCTCAAACCAGAGTCCTAGGACCTGGAAGGGTGGTGTGGTTCCTGGATATATTCTCAGTAGCCCCCAAGGTTTCCATGTGACTTTTATTTTGTATTTTGTTTTAATCATAATTTTATTTTTTTTAATCATAATTTTAAAAATAATGAAGTCATATGCTGGAGTCACCTTATAATCAAGTGACTTGATGAGATTGGGAATCCATGCTGAGGTAAGCACTTATGCCAGTTAAAGACCAGATTGAGTCAAGCCATTGTTCTGTGTGACAAAATCTTCAGGCTGGGGGCCAGGGTTTTAGCTCAATGCACAGCGCCTGCCTAGCAAGCACGAGGTTGTGAGTTCAATCCCTGGTACAAAAAGAGAATCTTCAAGCTGTTCACACTGGAAACATCGTTGGAAGAACAGAACCATCATACCTGTCCAGATCTCTATCTGAAGTAGCTACCTTAAATAAAATTTCCAGTACTAATCTTTGCTGTAAGTAAGATCATAAAAGAATGTTTAAATAATATCTCAAGACTCACACTTGAGATTGATGTGCCAGCAGTTTTGATCAAGGTTGAAAACTGATTGCCAGAAATTAGCAAATACAGCTCCGAAGTAGCCAGTCATCAGAATAAATATATTTATATACATGATTGCTACTATTGTTCAGGTCAAAATAAAGAAATAAACCAAATAAGAAAGTCAGTTTGCACTGTGTTTTTTTATTGTTCAGCCCAACAAATTGGCCTCAGGAAGCACCCTTCATCTGCCAGGGTAAGCTGGCGGGCCCTACACCCAGGTTTTGGAATAAGCTGTGCAGGGCAAAGCCCTGCTCTGTCATTTCCTAGCTGTGTGGCTTTGTCTCAATTCCCTCCTTTGTAGAATAGGAATGGTAATAAGGATAATACCTGCTGAATAGGTTTGTTTTAAGAACTAAATGAGTAAATAAATGTAAAGTTCTTAGATAGTGCTTTGTGCATAGAGGAAAAAATTAGTTGTGCAAACTGTTGAGTGGTTATGGATAATTTCTTCACAATAGGGAGGACACACACGTGATCCCTTGTGACTGTTCTTTGAGTCCCCCGTTTGTATTGAAAGCTGCATGGTGGAGACCTTCCTGGAGGAAGTAGCCTATGTAAACTTCAAGAGTGGCTTCCAACCGCCCTCCTTGGAACCCAGAAGGACCCTGACTTCATGACAGGCTTTGGGTGCCACAATTGTTTTGATTCAGGTTTCTCAGATAACTTTTAAAACTATAATATGAGTCAACACAATCGCAGATGTGCTCCATCCCTATGTTGATATACTGAAGACAGCCAGTCAATGGGTTAAATTTATACAGCCTTGCTAACCTTTCTGAGGCAGACCTTGGAGAAAAGCTTCTACTGCCAGATCTGTGGATATGTTTGAAAGTCTTGCAAATGAGTCACTGGTTGCAATGTGTGTGGCTCTGCACTGATCTTTTTAAAATTTAAACATACACATATAAAAAATCAGAAAGTAAAAATAACAAGGTAGATGTAACTCAGTACTTAGGAGATTCCAGGCAAGGTCGCTTTGTTAATTCATTAGTTCATTGATTCAATAAATATCTATTCATGCCTATGTGATGGCGGACTCCCTTCTACACACTTGAATATAGCTATGAACAAGGTTGAGGCACATCTATCCAGCCTGTGCTGATCTATACTTAACATGCAATATCTAGCAAAATCAGAACCCTTTCACTCTCCCCTGTCATAAAATTGATAGACCCAGCATTTACTATAAGCATGGGACACTTATTGACTGACTTTTATATTTATGACAAAGAAGTAATCTAGTTTTTAGATATTATTGGTGATTGGCTTTGAGACAAAAAGTCCTACAAATCCTCTTTAAAGCATTTGAGTCGACTTCATCGAAGAAAATCTTGAGACTGCAAGGTAAGCTACTTATCTGTTTAAATCAGGCTTTTCTTGATATTGTGTTTTCAAAGAGATTATAAAAATAAATTGGTTAATGAGATTCATGTAAGACTGCAGATGCCAGCAAAAATCTGACTTCCAAGTTTATCAAAATAGACTTGGTGTTCTCTTTCATTGATTTTGTAAAATTTAGGAAAAGGTGTAAACATAAATTAATAAATAAATCTATTCTACAATGCTTCCTTCATGTGTTTTTGATATCTGTGATATATATTGAGATACTGAATAAAATTTTGCTTAGAAAAAATTATGCTCATGACATTTTTGTTTTTCTTCAGCATTGACAATAGAACCCTTTCTGAAGAAAAAAAAAAAGCCAAAACTATAACTCTTAAGGCAAAAAAGGCATTTAGACTATTTTAAAGGACTGCAGAAAACAGCTAGGAAACACATCCTGTTCCCATACTTCTAGAAATATGGTCTTCCTTGCCAGTTCCAAAGTCTAAAGCTAAGTCATATTACTAATCCCTGCTCTCCAACCTCAATTGCTTTCTCGAGGTGGTGAAAATGTCTTCTCTTATCCTTCAAGAGCTTTCTCTTTCTCCTTAAGTAAGACAGTTACTTCTAACATTCAACATGCTCCAAGTTCCCTACTCTACCCTTGCCTTCCTCAACTTGCACCTAATACCAGGCATTATACAGAGGAAGGAAGTACATGCAGTGGTTAAGATCACGTTTAGAGGAGCCAGACTGCCTTAGAATCCCAGATCCACTATCTAGTAGTTGCATGACCTTGGCTGCATTAATTCACTTGAAATGAACTTTGATTTCCTTATCTATAACATAATCATGGTATCTCCATCACAAGTTGGTTAATGGTCTGGAAGATGTAGAGCTCTCAAAAAAGAAGTTGACATATACTAAGTGCTCAATTAGCATTAACTGAATACTGAATATCGCCTCACTCCTCTTCTAACATCACTAATATGACAAAAAATATTTTAAAAATAAATTTGTATCAGTGCTGAAAAATAAAGAGAGCCAACTAGCACTCCTTAACCAGAAAGACCTACTGAAATGTAAGTGAGGTAAGACTGATGACAAAACCCACGAAATTAAGGAAGTTAAAAATCTAACAGGTGGAAAAGAAAGTTCTTCTATAAAAAATGTAAAGTTTCCATTGATTCCCAAAGAGAAACCTTAACAACATTGGCATGGCTTACAGGAGGGGGAAAAAACAATGGAAATTAATTAAGCACGAAGTGAGGGGATAGCTTTTCTAAAGTCACATGTTCTTACAGAAATGTCTTTTATATAAGATTATGGCAAAAGTACTTTTTGTTTAAGGTCATAATAGCTACCATCTGGAAATCATGCACAGAACTCTTATTTCATAACTTCTCAGCTTTATTTATTTTTGCTTATCAGTCTGGATACCAGAGACTCCATTTTGATTCTGACAACTTTCATGGTGCATACCCTAAATTCATGATTCCCCAGGTTGGTTAATATGAGAATCATTTCTGGGGCTTTTGAAATTAGTGAGGGCTGAGTTGAAACTTGAGTGGGTCCTTTCTAATGGCCCTAAATTACAACATAAAAGATGTAATATATGAGAGACCCCTAAGTGATTCTAATGTGTCGCTAAGTTTAGCAATGTGCCAAGTAGAGAGCCCCATTGGCATACCGTCTCACTCACCAACAACAGAAATGGTTTATCTATTGGACTGAGCTACATTCAACTGTCCAATATTTAACCTTTTTATTTTTTATCTACAAACATAACCCCCTTTTATTTTTAGGTGCTGGGGATAGAGCCCACATCTTAGGACACTCACACATGGGAGGAAAGTGCTGTACCACTGAGCTACACCCTCAACACTTTTTCCTTTTTATTTTGAGACAGGGTTTTGCTAAATTGCTGAGGCTGACTTCGAAGTTCTGATCTTCCTGCCTCAGCCACCTAAGTAGATGGGATTTGCATGTGTGTCATGTGGGGGGTTTTGTTTGTTTGACTGATTGATTGATTGATTGCTGGAAGATGGAGGAAAGGGGGCGTTTGTTATGTAGTGGCAGAAAACTTAATGACATTGAAGTAATGTCAAAACCAAACCACATATTCAGTTGAACTAGGCATCAAGTATTTGTAGTAAAATGTAAAATTTGTAGTAAATTTTGTAGTAAAATGTAGTAAAATACACTAAAGGAAGGACTATTAGACAGGAAGGAGCTTTGTACATTCTCAACCTCTCCAGATAGCAAAGGATACTAAAATCTGGCCAAGATTGAACCCAGGACACTGCCCAGAAAATGTGAAGATGAAACAGTGTATGAGCTGATTGAGATGATGAGTTCTGGACTTCGAGCTAACGCTGTAATGGGATGAAACTTGGAGGACTTTGGGACTTTTGAAATTAGCCTGTTTCATGTGCTACCACAAAATACCACAGACTGGGTAATTGATAAAGAAAGGAAAGTTACTTCTTCAGTTCTAAACTCAAGAAGTCTAATACTGAAGGAATTTATCTGAAGGCTTTGAAACTACTTCATCCCATGGTGAAAGGGCAAAAGAACAGGAAAGAGCAAGAAGGGGACACACTTCTAACAAACCCACTCATGATAAACAGCTCACTCCCACAGAACAACTTCAACTCACTCATGAAAGCAAAGTTCTGATGATCCAGTCGCCTTTGGAAGCTCCACTTCCTGATAATGCTGCATTAGGGATTCAGCTCCTAACATATGGACCAGAGTAGAGGGGAAGTGTATTTTGTATTTGAGAGGAATATAATGTAAATAATTTATGATCAGTGGGAAGATTCTAGTGATTTAAAATATGTCCGTAAGTTATTTGGTATGCCTCTATTCA
The DNA here is from genome assembly GCA_004365215.1 of Cuniculus paca. Lineage (NCBI taxonomy): Eukaryota > Metazoa > Chordata > Mammalia > Rodentia > Cuniculidae > Cuniculus > Cuniculus paca. The sequence continues at coordinate 14,593 of RJWT010013254.1, read as the reverse complement.
AAAAGATATGCCTACCTCTCAGTCACAGGTTGGACTCGGTGATGCGTTTGTGACGAATACAATAGAACAGAAGTAAAAGAACTCTGCTTTGCAACAGATCACAAAAGACACTGCAGTTTTCTCTTTGTTCACCCATTTGTGGATTATTCACTCCAGCAGGACATTTAAACAGTCTGTAGAGAGCCCCTATGGCATCCTGCACAGCCAGGGAAGAACAGGGGCCTCCTGACAATAGCCGTGTGAATGACTGGTCTTGGAAGCAGGTTTTTCAGCCCTGACCCAGTAGTCTCAGAGGGCTGGAGTCCTGCTGATATCTTTACTACAGACAAATGAGAAAACTACTCTAAGGCCTGACCACAGAGACTGAGAGAGTACATTCTTGTGTATTAAGTCAATAAGATCTGGGGTCATTTGTTATGCAGTGAAAGATAACTAATACAAGGAAATATTGCCATCAATCCTACAGACATTAAAAGCACCATATAGAAATATTATGAAAAACATCATACCAATAAAATGAATACTTAGACAAAATGAACAAACTCATTTAAATTATAACTTATCCAAACACAGACAAAAGAGAAAATATATATGGATAGCATTATATCTATTAAAGGAATTGAATTCATAATAAATTGTTTTGCAAAAAAAAGGAAACCTCAGGCCACGTTGTTCTAATTCTACGAAACATTTAAGTAAGAAACAATACTACTGTTACAGAATCTAGCTCAAAATATTAGAGAAAGTGGCATATTTCTCAACTTGTTATATTAGGCCAATATATCCCTGATTGCAAAATCTGACAAAGAAATTCTAAGAAAAGAAAATCATAGAGAAATATCATCATGAAAATGAGGCAAAACCCCTTAATAAAATGTTACCAAGACAAGCACAGCAACATATAAAAAGACTAGTGCATTATGATAAAGCACAAGTCATCCTGGGGATGAAAGATAAATTTAGTATTTAAAAATGAATCAGTGGAGATGGAAAGAGGTCAGTCAACAAGTATAATGGTATAGGAGGAGTAAATTTTGGTGTTTCATGCCACAGCAGAGTGAATATAATCAATAATGATGCATTGTATATCTCCAAATAGAAGAAATTATTTTGGATATTGTGTCAAGCTTCAAGGCTAACTTGGTTGGTTTGGGAACAGCCTACGGAATTAGTAAAGCACACTTTTGGGTGTTCCTCAGTGGGTTATGAAGTCATGACCTTGAGGTCTGCAGTGAGTCCCTTATTCCCGGCACTGCTCCCCTGCTCTACTTCCCAGATACCATGAATTGAGCAGCTTTACTCCACCATGCCCTTCTGCCATGATCTTCCTTAGAACCAGCCAGTCATGGACTGAATCCCCTGAAACCATGAGCCAAATAAGACCTTTCCTCTTTTAAATAATGAGTGTCAGGTGTTGCACCCAGCAATGGGAAAGTGATGCACTCACCATAAAGAAATGATCAAACTTTAGAAGATGGATATGCTAATTACTCTGAGTTGACCAGTACCCATATATACATACATGAATCAAAACATCACATTACTTCAAAAATATATAAAAATATTGCATCCCTATCACTAAAATAAAATATTCTAAAAATTAACCCACTTATCATAACAGAATAAAAGATTTAAAAATATGATCAGTTCAATAAACGCAGGAAACTTTTAACAACGTTCAGCAACCACATGTTTTTAAAACTTCTATGAAATAGAAACAGAAGGGAACTTCCTAAATCAGATGTAGGGAACCTGAAAATCCTCCAGATGATGCCATAATTAATGTTAACGTGGGAAACAAGGCAAGCATTGTGTTCTTTTTGCTGATAGCCTTGTACCTGAGATTCTTCTTGGTGAAGAAAGGAAAGGAAGAAAGGAAGAGAGAGAGAAGGTACAGAAATGTGTAAGGAAGAAATTAAATGGCCTTTATTTATGTATGACATTATCTTCTAGGTAGAAAACCCTGGATGCCTACAAAAAACTACTAAAAATAATAATTGAATGCACAGTTACAGGATACAAAAGCACACAAGTATTTATCGATATAATAGCAACAAATAACTGTAAAATGAAATTTTAGAAGTTACTTTTTTGCATCAAAAATATCAAAAACTGAAGAATAAATTTAACAGCCAGGCGTGGTGGCTCATGCCTGTAATCCCAGCACTCGAGAGGCTGAGACAGGCGGATTGTTGTGAGTTCAAGACCAGCCTGGGCTACAAAGTGAGCTCAAGGCCAGCCTGAATGGCATAGTGAGACCCTGTCTCAAAAACACCAGGGCTGGGGATCTAGCTCAGCGGTCTAAGCGCCTGCCTGGCAAGTGCAAGGTTGTAAGTTCAATCCCCGGTGCTGAAAAAAAAAAAAAGAATAAATTTAACAAAAATACACAAATTGAGGCCTGGCATGGTGGCACACTCCTGTAAACCCAGCACTCAGGAGGCTGAGGCAGGAGGATCATTGCAAGTTCGAGACCAGCCTGGGCTACAAAGTAAACCCAAGGCCAGCCTGAACTGCATGATTAGACCCTGTCTCAAAATGACAAAAAAAAAAATTCACAAATCCTTGACACTGAATTTATTAGACAAACCTGAAGATTAAAGAAGATGCAAAAAGATACAATGTTTATAAATTGGAAGAACTGATGTTAAGATATCAAACCTTTCTAATTTGGTTTCCATATTCAGTAAAGTCTCCATCAAAAACCCTCAAGGTTTTTTCATAGAATTTTAAAACTTGATTATAAAATTTATATGGAAGTACAAAGGTTCCCCCATAGCAAAAACCACCTTGGGAAAAAAAAAAGATAAAGTTGGGTGAGTCATCCTAATTCAAGAGTTCCTGCAATGCTACAATAATCAAGACTGTGGTATTTGCTATAAGAAAGCAATTGATCAGTGGAGTGATATAGAAAAAAAGAAACCACACATTTATCAATAAAAGTACCAAGAATTCAACAGAAAGCCTTATCAATACATAGTACTGGAACTGGAGAAACATATGAGAAAATAAACCTCAAAGCCTACTTCAAACTAGGCACAGAAAGCAATGTTAGAGAGTTCACAATAAATGTTAAAGCTAAAATTTCCTAGAAAAGAATCATAAGACTATATCTTTGCAAATCTGCAGCAGGAATATATTTTAGAGAGTAACCAAAAAGCATTAAATTTACAAGAAAGCAAGTTTAACAAAACTGAATATTTTTCCCAATGAAAGATAACCCTAAAGAAAAGAAAAGGTGGAACATGGGCTGGTATAAATATTTTCAGTGCATATATTGACCAAAGGTCTGTATCCAAAATACACAAAGATTTTCTACAAATCAGTCATAAAAACAAGCTCCCTGATTAAAAAAAAAAAAGTGGGCTAAGTATTTGAACAGGTGTTCTACAAAATATAAGAAGTGTGATCAAAACTAAAGGCATTTTGCCATCAATCCGTCCTCAAAATATTCCCCCCTGCCTCACACATATGCATTGTTCTTGCTGCTCTCTGAAGCAAGTCTAGAAGTCTTGTTTCGTGAATGCTTTTAGTAGGGTGGTTATAACAGCCTCGATATCTTGAATGGATTCATAACTTGCCTTTCCTGATCATTTGACTTTGGAGAAGAGCCAGAAGTCACACAATGACAGCTCAGATGAGTAAGGTGGATGAGGACACATTGTCATGTTTTTATGTGACAGAAATTACCATCAATATTAAATTGACTGGGTAAATTTATATGCAATAATTAAAAGACCACTAATCAGAACTCTTTGAACTTCCAGTCCACCTTACAAATTTATCAGCTTCAGTGTTTACTATGTTCAACTTTATAATGTATTGCAAGCAGCTTTCTAAGGTGACTGTACTCATACACACTTCCACTAGCTCTGTAAGGGAATTTCCAGGCCTCCATGAACTTGCCAATGCTTGGTATTTTTCAGCGTGTTTAATTTTAACCATCTTAGTGTGTGTGTAGTAGTGATTTTAATTTGCAATCGTCTGATGATTAAGTAGTGTTAAACAACTATTCATGTTTACTGAGCCATTTGGTTAACCTCTTTTAGACATGCCTTTTCAAGATATTTGCTTTGTTGTCTTACTGGGGATTAGACCTAGGGCCTTTGCATTGAGCCAAATTCCCAACACTTTTTTTTGGTTTTTTGTTGTTTTGTTTTGAAACAGATTTTCACTAAGTCACCTGAGCTGGTCTCAAACTAGTGATCTTCCTGCCTCAGCCTCCCAGAGTGCTTAGATTACAGGCCCATGCCACTACACCCAACTTGTTTATTTTTACTGGATCCTTATTAATGCAGAGTTCTTTGTATATAGTAGGTATCAGTTCTTTTTTACTATAAGTATTATAAATACCAATTTTACTCTGTGATTTACCTTTTCACTCTTTAATAGCATCTTTTTAGCTGTGTTTTTATTACTACGTTTGTCATACAATATATATTATCATACAATATAATATCAATCACATTTGTCTTAGGGAATTTGTACCTGTACACTATCTTGCTTCTTTTTTCTACTCCCCTCCTCTCCTTTCAACCCCTCTTCCCTCTCCATTTACACAAGTTTTGCTTCCATTTTTTCCTTCTATTCTCTTTTGGTTCCCTTTACTCTTCCTTCCCTTCTCCCTTTCCACTCCATATTCCCCTTCCCATATTCCCAATATTTCCTATTTCCCAATATTTATCCTCCATTATGCTCCTTATTTACCCTTTGAGTTTCTCACACAAAAGAAATAATACTATATTTAAACTCGGTGTTCAATTTATTTCAGTTAAGATTATGATTTTGAGCCAGGCCTGAACTGCATAGTGAGACCCTATCTCAAAAAGACAAAAAAAAAAAAAAGAGTATAATCTCGAAGTGCAACCATTTTTTTTCCTACATATGATCCAAGTTTATTCTTCTTGGTGGCAGAGTAGCACTCTCTTGTATATAAATATCACATTTTATTTTCCATCCATCTGTTGATGGCCATATGGACTGTTTCCAAGATTAAGCTTAGATAGATGGAAGCTTTTGATTTTAATGTAGTTCTTTTTCTCTTTTGGTACTGGGGATTGAACCCAGTGAGTACTAAGCTACATCCCCAGCCATTTTATTTTTCTATTTTGAGACAGGAGATGGGATCTCACTAAATTGGTCAGGCTGGCCTTCAACTTGAAATTCTCCTGCCTCAGTCTCCCAAGTAACTAGGACTACAGACACGCACCACTCCTGGCTTAGTTTGTTTTTTTGTTTTCTATTCTCCACTTATGTTAGTGATTTTTGTGCCAACATCAAGATTATGAAAATAGTATACTACATTGTCTCCAGAAAGCTTTATTGTTTTATCTATAAATTCGTTGTTTTATCTGTATTGTTTTATCTGAGATCTAAGAAACCAAACTGTTTGAAATTGCTGCATGGGGAATCCAGATTTAATTTTTATGTGATTCATCAAATACTCTAATTTGTTGAAAAGTTTTATTTTTCTTATCCAAAATTGTCTTTGCTATTCTCAGCCAACTTAATGCAGTTTTACTTGTTGAGACCTCCTAAATCTCCTTTGAAGACCTCCTAAATTCCTAAACATCAAGTACAACTGCACAGAGCTGTATCCCCAGCTTCACCCCCCCCCACACACCCATTTTAGTTTCTTTTGGAACAAGGCCTTGTTAAATTGCCCATGTTTAAGGTTGTGGGAATTCAGTTCAGCAGCTCAAGCACTTGCCTGGTACGTGTGGGGTAGTGAGTTTGAACCTTAGTACAAAAAAAAAAAAAAAGAAAGAAAGAAAAAAAATTGCCCAGGTTTGCTGGGTATGGTGGTGCATGTCTGTAATGCTTGCACTCTGGAGGCTGAGGCAGGAGAATACTCATGAGGTCGAGGCCAATCTGGGCTATATAGTGAGATCTTTCCTCAAAAAAAAAAAGTTGCCCAGGCTGGGCTCTAACTTTTCAGCCTCCTGCCTCTGCCACCAGAGGGCTGGGATTTCATTGCAGTCAGAGGCCACCTACCCAGCTCCATCATTTAACAAGTAGCCTTAGAACTCCACCAATACCCACCCCCATTTCCAGGACAGCATTCCTTTCTGACATTTTTTTTTTTATTGCTCCTTGTCACTTGCTCCCTCTCCTCACCCAAGATGACTTCCCTGGTCTTCTCTTTTCAGGTTTCACACTCTCATCCAGATCTCTGAATTTAACTTCCTGTTCTGAAGGATGACTCCCAAATTATATTCCCAGCCAGGACTTCCAATTTTTTTTATGGTAGCAAAGTTTCACATTAATTAAACATAAGATAAAAATAGAAGGGAAGAAGAAGGGGAAGAAGAGGAAGAGGAAAAAGAAGAAGAGGAAGGAGAAGAAGAAGGAGGAGGAGGAGGAAGAAAAAGAAGGAGGAGGAGGAGGAGGAGGAGGAGGAGGAGAAGAAGAAGAAGAAGAAGAAGAAGAAGAAGAAGAAGAAGAAGAAGAAGAAGAAGAAGAAGAAGAAGAAGAAGAGGAGGAGGAGGAGGAGGAGGAAGAGGAAGAGGAAGAAGAAGAAACAGGTTCTACAGTAGAAAAAATAAAATAGTACACCCTACACTGTAGGGTGGGCAACCATGAAGAGACATGATAGCCCAGACCTCTAATGCTTAAGTGTAGACAGTGATACCCAAGTATGTCCAAAGCCAAATTTGATGATCCCATCAAAAAGAAATCCAGGTAATTAGCCAGGAAAATCTTATATGCAAAAATTAAAAGACCTTTAATTAGAACTCCTCTAACTTCCAGTCCCACATTTCCAAACTTTGTAAAACTTCCCCACCACATCTTCTGCCTTCTGAGATGCCCAGTAGCTAAAACTGCACTACTCAGTACTCACCCACCTCTGCCTGAAGCCTTACAATGTCCTTTAAGGGCCTTTTCAATTTGCAAGTCACCGAGTTCTGATTACTTGACTTTCTGTGCTTCTTTCCCAAACACCTGCCCCTTGAAACTCGCTTCTACTGTTCAGTTTTGAGCCCTCACAGCCTCTTGCATGACTTCATGACAGCTTTTTTGCTTCCTTGTGTTTGACCTCATATCCTCAGTTTTCAGACAAAAATCTCTTAAATGGCAAATAACATTTGTGTCTTCTTCCCACAGGCCAGTGGTTGGTTCTCCTGGTTGATTCGCACTAGCTCCGCCTCAGAAATTCCCACAGAAGCACTGCTGGCTGCCCAAGAAGGCAGGAGCATCACTGGTAGGAAAGGAGATGGGAAGGCAGAGGTCCTGGGGCTGACACCTGCTTCTCGGTCACTGCCAATGAGGGTCCTCACTTCCTGCTCGCACTATGCAGCCAATAGCACTCTCATTCAGTAGACCTTTGAGATCTAAGAAACCAACGTAATCACCTTCGCCATCCACCAGTTGCCCCAGAGATCTCTGCCACTGTGGAGATGTGCAGTTTCGCAGAGCATAAATCACAATCGCATTTGTGACAAACTTTTTTCTTGAGATTCTTTGAGTGACACACTCAGAAATAAAAACTGAGGTCCAGCATTCAGGATTAAACCAAAGCTTGAAACTTAAACAACAGGGACCCTGAGTACTTGTCCTGGGAGCAAAAAGGCAGCAGGAAACTGGGGTGACTATACTGCCTTTCACGGTGAGCCCCAGGCGCCAGACAAAACGCCACCCCCACCCAGGCCTGAGAGGTTGACTATAGATCACTGGACTCCTGGGCTCTGTACTAAAGAAAGAAGAGAAATGAGTTGATCTGGGCCTGAGATGGGGACCCAGACCTGAGCTGAGGGATGGTCCAGATGCAGTTTACACGAAGACCTCAGCTCTTTTGAAATGGACCCACCCAAAAAGAAGAGCTAATACCCTTTCCTCCCTGTCAGCATGAAGATTCATAGATTCCTTTTATTCTCCTGAGCAGAAGTGACTTGGAGCCGGCAGGTAAGCTGCAATATCCTTAAGAGACCCGTATGGAAGAGACAAGCAGGAGCGACACGAAAGGAAGATCTGTCAAAAAAGTGAGCCTCTCTTGGGCAAAGGTGTCAACTCCTGGTACCTATTTTATGTGGCTTGTTTCTGTTTCGTCTTCTATGCCTGCGTGTCTGGATAACTCCTCCTGGAAGATAATAAGCCCGTCTTATCTCCTGAGAGGACTCTACACCTTTGGGGATGCATTATCCTGGAAATCAAATTAAATGTCCATTCACACTGAGTTCATCTCACACGTCTCCCAGGGCTGGGTGCCGCAGACGAGGGAGAAGATGCCGTCAGGGCTTGGCTGTGCAAGGAAATGGGTTTCAAGCATCTAGTTTAGTTTCAACATTTTGAAATCATCCATCTTTATGAGGAAATGAAATCAGCTGATCTTTTACTCTGCTCATTGGAAGGCAGCGAGATATTTCTCTGCATTACAGGCTTGTGACCCCAAAGCACACCTGCTCTCTTTACACCATCTCAGCAGCTGTAAGATCTGAGCAGCAGACATGAGCAGGAAGGAGAAGGGGCTTGCTTAATGGGTGCAGTCAAGGATGGGTGATCAGAACCAATAGCAGGTCAGAGATGTGGAGAACCGAAAACAGACACTAGTTTGCATTTTCATTTTAATTGGCGTTGGCATATCCTAGATGACTTCTCGTGCAATTATCCATCTCTTTATTATTAGCTTAATTAACCTGATTCTCAGCTGGGCTAATATTTAAGTGCTTTAGTATTCCCTAAGTCATTCAGTGCAAAAGGGCCCATGCACATGCAGACCTAGGAGAAGAGAGACTGAGAACACACCGGTGAGGGTTGGGACATGGCAGCCACTTCCACATGGAGTCTCAGGCACCCTGCAGATCTGGTGTAAACTGGATACACAGGGCTTGAAGACACTTGGGCCCCCAAAACTCTCCAGTCATCCTTCAGGGAGTTTTGATGGTGTTGATGCTGCTGAAATGGGCAAGCAGCCCCACGTCACCATACTGGTGATCTCCCCCATGGCCTTATGCACCCTTAGCCTTAAACTGCATGGGACTCTCTCCTCCCCAGTTTGACAACACTGCCTGCTGACAGCCTTTTCAGTGGGCTTCCTCAGCACTGTGCACGTAGCAACAGCACCCAGCACCTTGGCTGGTGGAGGCTGCACACAATAAATGTTTGGTGAAGAAGTGAATCAAGGGCCTTGTGCTGAGCACTTTCTATATTCATACTAATTGCCTGGTTTTTTATTTACCACTCTAAGTACAATGATCCCTTTGAGGCTAAGAAAAACTATTTTACTCATTTGTATGTCCTCGTTCTTAATAATGCACAGAAATAAGGCGAAGAAAAGGCACCCAATAAATGGGGGTAGAGCCCACCTACTCACACCTTGGGAAGCTCAATTTTTGTAAAATACACTAGTTTGCACAAGTCATTCCGGCTTACAGGGTGCTTTCCTATAGTTTATCATTGCTTGTCTTTGTGGAGCCAAAGGTGGAGATGGAGACTGTGAGTTAGACAGTTACCGTTCTCATTTTGAATGTGGGAAAGCTAAAGTCCATGAGGTTATATAGCAGCTCTGTGGTCATTCAGCTCATAGGTAAGGTGAGAAATCTTAACTGGTTAGCTGGCTCTGAGTCCAAGATTTTCTGATCAGCAACCATAACTTGTTCTCATCGCTCACCCACAAGTTCTATCTCTCAGGAGCTCATTACAACTTAAGGGTTAAGATAAAGTACATACAGAGCTACTTGCCTTCCAGGATGACACTTCTGAAAAGTGATGCCCAGAAGAGAGTGACTTTCTAGTACAAGATTTTCAGTGTTGAATAACTATTGGCAGTAACCTAGGAGACCCCAGGTCAGTCACTTGGTATGTATATTATATGAAATAATAGTATCAGCTTCTTATTGCTGCATGTCAAATATTCCCAAACTTGACAGCTTACAATAGCAAACATGTATTGCCTCACACAACTTCTGAGGGCCGAGCTTAGCCGAGTAGTTCAAACTGTGTTTCTGGCAAAGCTCGGTCTGGCTGCCAGCCAGGGCTGCAGTTATGGAAGCTCGACTGGGATGTAGGGCCCACTCTCCAGATGATATGGCTACTGGCAGGGGGCCTCAGAGCTTCCCCATTTGACCTCTCTGTGGGTTGCTTAAGTATCCACACAACTTAGTAACTGACTTTGCTCAGAGGAGTGAGTCAGGCAGTAACGAGCATCTTAGTTTCTTTTCTTGTTGCTGAGACAAAATACCTGACACTCATAAGTTAAAGGAGGAAAGGTTTATTTCAGTTTATAGTCTGTGGAGGTTTCAGCCAGAGTTGGTTGGCTCCAAAGCAGGGTGGCGTGGCAGAGGGGCATCGCAGAGGAGAAACAGTCCATGGCAGGCAGAAAGCAGTAATGTAGTGAAGTAGTGAGGCAGCAGCCACAGCAGCCTCCTCTCCCATTTATCCCTTTGGGTGGTGCCACTCACACCCAGAGTGGGCCTTTCCACCATACACACCCTGAGCTACGCCAAAGCAACCAGCACCCTAGTTTAATAATCACACACCCTTTATCCCAGCATTGCACACTTAATTCCAGAATCACATACCTGAGCTCCAGCCACCTCTGAAAAGCCTCACCTGTGACTGCATGAGGCTTTGGGAGAAGGGTCATCTAGACACAAACCATAACAGTGAGTGATAGGGTTCAGGACACATGACCCCGAAACATGCCACCTTGGCATTTGAGAAACAGCAGAAGCAAGAAGATCCATCAAGCCACCTCCTTCCTCTTCTGAAGCAGAATTTAAAAGAATTTTCTGATCTTCTTCTGTGGGGTAGAAGACTTTCATTCCAGAAGTACCTTCTTCATATACAGGAAAAGTACAAGTTTATCCCCCAAGACACAGAGATGCCAAGAAGAATCTGAAAAAAACAGGTCTGGCTAGCTTCCTCCCAGTTTATTACTTTGTGACTTCCAACCTTATTTCTTTACAGTTACTCACTTCCTCATCAAACTTAGCATAAAAAATAAATCTTCTGTTTCTTTGCATCTTCATTTCTGAAGGTGTTTATGTCACATAAAGCTTATATTAAATAAATGTTCATGCTTTTCTATAGTTAGCAGGTCTTTTATTACACGTGTCTTGGCCATGAACCTTGCAATGAGAGGAGAAAGCCATTGATCTCCAAGATCCTTCCTGGTCTGGCATCCCCTTAGGTCACTAGAGCCACAGGGGCCAGTGCTCATTTGTCAACATTGTAAGGAGGAGGAAGAAGGAAAGGGAAGAAAGTGAAAAGGTCACATTCTGGCCACCACCCTGCCACCCTCACCATGGGAGACTGAGAAAAATAGGAACATGAAGTGCGAGGAAAACATAAGCACCACTTTTGCAGAACTTTGTTTCCCTTATCCACCAAGTCACACTGAGACTGACTGCTGGTTTGAAATATAACAGAGCCCCAAATATTCCACCGGGAGTCCCTCTTTCCTCTGTGGTCCCCGTTGGTCTGGGCTTTCAGCCGCCCCATAACAGGGTCCTTACCCCAGGGCTGAGTTGCTCTGGAAGGCTATATGTCTTGGTTACTTTTTTTTTGTTGCTGAGACAAACACCTGACGCCCAAAGTGAAGCAAGGAAAGGTTTATTCAGCTTACAGTTTCTGTGGATTTTAGTCTATAATTAGTTGACTCTAAGGCAAGGTGGCATGGCACTGGGGCAACACTTCAAGGCAGCGGCCAGAGCAAAAGGGGGCAGCCGTTTATGGCCGCTGCAAGCGGCAAGAAGGAACAGCGCCAAAGAGGAAAACACGCCCCCATTCCAACCTTACATTGTATGTCAGCTCCACCCCTGGGTGGGTGCAGAACTCACACCGCCAATCCCAGCGCTAGACAACAAGTCAATCACAAATGCTAGATTCAGCCACTTCCATGACTACATGAGGCTTGGGGGGCCATCTATATACAAACCATAACACTATATTTACACACCTTACCTATTTGCTTCTGTTGGTTTCTTGTCTGATAGGTCCCCCGCCTGAGACTTGCCCAGCCATCATGGTGACAGACCACATGTTAAACCATAATGGTGTCTAGCTCCTTCTTCCCAGAAACCCCTGCAGTTTCTTCTTCCCAAACTGCCTTTGCCAGAGCCCCTGCATAGCACAAATGCTCCTACCCCCTTCAGCCACGTCTTGCTGAACAGCCCATGTCAGCAGCCCTGTGCCCTCCCCCATCAGAGTACATTTAAGCTCGCCCCTCGCCTTTGTCTTCAGAGATTCAGCACACCTGTGAGTGCTGGTCTCTCCGTGCCCAATCTTATCTCTTTCCTCCCTTTTCTCTGTGCTGCTCATGTTTTTCTAGCCGCCTCAGATTGAGCAAATAAAACAGCTCAGTCATTGTCCCCTCTAGAATCTCTGCAAAGAACAGTGATTACGGTGTGAACCAGGACGCAGGCTGCTCATGTGGGCCACAGGTAACTCAGAAATGGCTCCAGGTCTGTGTGGCAATCAAGCCACTGGAACTGTAGTAAAAACTCATGCTGGACCTGTGAGAACTCGAATGAAGCAGGGATAGCCAGGGGAATGAATGAGACCTCCCACAGTCCTGAGCTGCCCCCTGACTTTAAGCAAGACCAGTAACCCTGACTGGATTCCCTTTGGATCTTTCTCTTTGTTGTCCTATCTGGTGAGGCCCCATTGATCAAATAGCCTCATCCTTTCATGAAAACTCTGCTCTCCTTAACCCTGGCAAAAGTCTCCTCCCTGGGTGTTATGTACCCAGGAGAGTACAAACACCTATTCCAAATTTCCCATACAGCCTTCCCCCAGCTAGAGCTGCACGGTCGTGCCACCCAGTGGGAGGTATTTCAGTGGTTTGTTGAAACCACAATCAGCATCATTGTAGATGAAGCCTTTGGCCTTAGAGTGATTGGTCTCAAAGCCTAATACCATTCTTGCCTCTGATTTTCCCTCTGTCTTTCGTTAGGAAAAATCATCAGCATAAAATGAGAGAGTCCTCTGGCTTCCAGGAATGGAGATAATCCCTGTTTAAGGTCCGTCCTTCCTCGGGATATCACAGGAATCCAGTCAGAGAGGCAGAACTGCTAGGTGAAACTTTTAAACGTTGGTATGTAATTGCAGAAAAACAATTTTAGGGCCCTTGAGGACATGCGATCCTCACCTGGAACCATGAAACGGCTGCCATAAGAAGAATGAATGGATCATTTGTTAACCCAGAGGAAGGGCCAGGGCTGCTGGAGGTTAATAGGGATGAAATTCCAGCCCCTATAGCACTTCCTGCCTCAAGAGATGATGAGCTCCTTGTGCGTACCATGCTCAAGCAATAATCTGTCAAAAGTACTGGACAAAGTTGAAATAAAATATAAATTTCAAGACACTCAGAAACCAAAGGAGTTTTCTTTAAATGGATTCAAAGAAGCAGGTAAGTGTAGGAATACTGAAAGACTTGGTCAAGAGGTTTCTTGCTCTGTGGAGTCTGAAGTCCCAGGAGTTGGCGGGTTTTCTTCTGGTTACTCCTACATTTCAGAAGGCATCCGGGTCCCAAGGAGGAACGAGGCAATGTCCCTCCACAGGGCCTCTGAGGAGGAAGGGCTGCCGGAAAAGCTGGGCATCTTACACTCTAAGCATCTGTAATTCTGTGGAGGAAAATAAAAAACCACCCAAGAGATAAGGAAAATACTCGGAATCATTCCCAGCCTGAATATTTAACAAAATTAGGGTTTGATTTTTTTTTAAATAAGGCATCAGTGGCTCCTTTGAAGCAACACAGAGACTGTTTTATGCAAATCTCCCCTCAGGGCTTTCATTAAGATGTTAACATCTTTCTTGTCACAATATCCACTTTATTACCATGAGTCACTGCGTCTCTTTTCTCCGGCTCAGACATCTTTGTAAGATGCACTCTCTGAGCTGAGAACAGGACCTGCCTTTTTTTTTTTTTTAAGTGAAAACCTCTTATTAAGAGTTTCAAGGAAAGAGTTCAGACATAGGCGACTAAAGAAAGAAAAACAAGGCTTCCCAGGCCAGTGAAATACATAGATGGACCCAGGATTCCTCCTTCCTGAGTATGGGCCTTGATGTCCTCTCGCGTGTCATGTGGTAGCTCGTGGTAGATGAGCGCTCTTCCTATGGGCCAGGGCAGCGCTCTTGAGGCCCTGGGAGCATGATCAAGCCATTTGTGCCCAAAGATAGGACACGATCCAAGCCCTGTGCAAACAGCTCCACCTGTCCATGCAGCCTTTAACTCCCTCCCTGGGCCACCGGTGCTGAAGTGGCTGAGTGGTCACAAATGTTCATTCTCTGCAGAGACTCATCCCTCAGGCGTGGCATGGAAAAGGTGGTCACAAAGAAATAAATACCTCATAAAACTGTGTGGTTAAGGGGGTGGGAGGTCTTTTGTGTTAGGTTTAAAAATAGAAAGGTACTCTCTGTGTGGGGAGAAACAGCCTTCAAGGACAGTGGCTATTCCTTGAGAGCAGGCGTCAGCATAGCTGCTGAGGGATCAGCTAAGAAACTCCAGCTGTAAACTCTCAGGAAGGGCCCGCGCGTGGTTTGTTTTACAACTACTGAACTTTGCGGCCTTTTGCAGCCCAAAATGGGTGTGGCTGGACTTCGACTAAACTTTACAGATAGACACTGAGGTTGGAATCGCATATAGTTGATCATGTAT
>RJWT010013253.1:0-21876 GCA_004365215.1 Cuniculus paca | reverse complement strand
CCTGCCCAGCAAGCACAAGGTCGTGAGTTCAATCCCTGGTGCCGCAAAATAAATAAATAAATAAATAAATAAAGTAGAAACGAACACAGTCATGACTATGAGAAACGAGCTAGGCTGCTGAATTAAATCTGAATTTTGCTGCATTAGGTGTGATAGCCCAGGTATGCCAGTATAGGTAAGACCCCTGAAATACAGCATATCTTTATTTTCACAGACACCTCTTCTGCAGGATTGATTTCACCAAGGTGTATATCACAGTTTTGTGAGTGAATTCATTTCTATGCTGGGGCACATAGCTAAATACCGTGTACTCTGAGACCACAGGCAACATTAATATGTACGTGTTGAAATCTGCAGAGAAAAGGTTGGTACTGTCATCAGTAACGAAATTCACACGAGTTTCCTTGTCCTCCTCCTGCACAATGATGTTGGAAAATGCTTCGAAGTCACCTCTTCTTTTTTTTTTATTTTATGGAAAAAAGGTAAAACAAAATCTCAAAACCAAACAATCAAATATAGCAACAATTAATACATCACTTAGTGTTATCTTTAAAGTAGTTGCTCAGGGTACAAGATATGGACATAAAAATTTCTCCAATAGATATTAGCCCAAACCTTCCTTTTTAATGAAATAAGAAACACTAATAGTATAATTGACAGGGTTTTTTTTTTTTCCTTTTCCCTACTCTCCTTTTCTCTTTAACCGATCCTAGTTCTTTTTTCTTTTGAACAATTTCTTCCCATTTCCCAATATTTATCATACATTTTAGAACTTGTTTACTCTTTCAGTTTCTCACACTAGGGAGATAATACAACATTTACACACATGAGTCTTATTTATTTCATTTATGAGTATGGTCTCGAGTTGCGTCCATTTTTCTATAAAAGTCTCCATTTTTTCTATCTTTATGACTGAATAGTACTCCGTTATATAAAAAAATACCACATCTTTTTATCCATTCATTGGTTGATGGGCATTTGGATTGTTTCCAAGATTTAGTTATTATGAATTGTGCTGCTGTAAACATGAGTACATGATGATTTTAATTTGAAGTCACTTCTTCTACCAAGATTTATGAAACAGTTTCTACAGAGTGTGCAAGTCAAAAAGAAATATTCCCCAACTGAATACAGCTAATTTTTTCCATTTTGTTTGGCATGATTTATTTGTACTTATTCACCCTTTAACAAGAATTCATTTTACAAAACTTCTTTCAACATTTGTGAATCAGGTTTGCAAGCCACTGAAGTAGGCACACATTCTCAATATGAACACCTTAACATGGTAAGCACTTCTAACCCTTAAAATTTGTACATTTACCAGATCACAGGATGTTTTATGGTGATGAAATTATTGGTGGGGGATCTGTAGTGAAGTAACAGGCCAAAGAATCTTACCCTTCCTAATCAGCTTATCGATGTGACCTTTTAAAGTGTCAGGGATTTTTTTCAGTCTGTTAACGAGTGCAGGCCATAACTTATTGTAATTTCATGAATATAAACTAAAATGTACCACACGGGATGTAAAGTTGACACACACTCAAACCTTTCTCCTTTCTGTTGTATTTGATAATAAAGAGTATTTCTGATAACATTGCTAGAAAATGCTGGATATATAGGTTATATCATTGTACTTTAATTCCATTCTGCTGTTGAGTCTATATACACATAACACTTTTCTTTAGATCAAGATTAGAAAACCAAATTTCATTCCAAAGAATGTAATTCACTTTCAGCAACTTAACACAAGAGGATGTCTTTTGATAATTATTTTAAACCACAGAATTAGAAGATGGTATTATTGCTCTGGTTGGTTGAAATTTAAATTGAAATGATGTGCAATTTAATTCAGATAATTATACTGTTACTTAAATTTATGATTTGAGATTTAATTTAAACAGACCATGCATCTTAAAAGATTTATCTATTAAGCACCTTTTGATATTTGATTAAATTTCCACTGAAAGAACAGTGTGGTCCTTTCTGCCAAGTAAGACAAAACCAAATTGAAAGAAATTTGACCATTTATCTTTAACTTGTTCTCAATGCCCGAAAACTATTTCAGATACAAAGTGTGAAGACATCTAGAATGGCAATGACTGGGTCCAGTAGAATTCCTAATTCCAGCTTTTCAAGACATTTCCAAACTGATTTTCCTAGTGGTTGTACTAGCTTGCATTTTTACTGGCACTGTCTCTTTTTGCTCACATCCTTTCCATCATTTGTTCTTATGAAGATATTTTGATGCTTGTCATTCATTCTAGAATTAGATTTTGTCTCAAAGTAGCTTTAGTATGCATTTCTTAAATGACCAGCAATGGTGAACATTTTTTCTGTGTATTGATTGGGCATTCTGAGAAATGCCTATTCATTTTAGGCACCCATTTTTTCATTGGGTTTTCTCCTTGGAGAATCTAATTTTTTTTTTTGGTATTCATTACATATTCTAGATGTTAGTCTGGTGTCCAAGGAATGACTGGCTATTTCTTCCCACTTGTAGGTTATCTTTTCTCTCTGTTGCTTCTTTTCTTTGTGAGGAAGGTGGTTCCAGGTGGTTCCCCAAATTAAAATATTTTATACCTGCTAATTATTAATTTACAGTATGAGTTGCTCTTAGTTCCTTAATAATCATGTTTTATGCTAACATGTTCCTGCTCTGTAAGAGGGAATAATTTTGGTGCTGTCTTTAACACTGAATAACTACTCTGAAGATAACAATATACACAATATTATCTGTAGTTGTTCTCTCTTATTATTTTATTCTGAGATTTTATTTTTTTCATAAAATAAAACAAAAAAATCTACAAAACCTAGTAAAAATAATGGAAAATGTTGAAGTTTTTAAGAATGTATTGCAGTGAAAGACACATAGTCATGAACTGCCCTCAAAATACTTCCTGTCACCTTGAGTTTCAAACATTCATGACTGTTTCCACTTTCTCACTTAGTTTTGGAAGTGCTTTTTCCTAAGGGTCCTTTCTACATGGAGTCCACCATAGGGTGAACGGGACTGACCTGTGAGATGAAACAGTTGTGTTTGAAGTGATGGCACAATTATGAGGGGAAGTCATGTCAATGTGTGTCTTTCATTGATTTTTTTTTCACTTTTTTCTATTTAAGAGAAAAAGACACAGAAAAGAAAAATGAAAAGCAAAAGAGACAAACAACAATAAACCCAAAACAGTAACAGTAGAGGTTTACAAAAGAAGATGATAGGAATTTAACAATGATTGTAATGTTGCACATTGTTACCTTCCAAAGGGTTGCTTAGATTACCAGATATAGACAAGCAAAATTGATCTAATCATATGAGTATTAATTGTGCTTTTCCATGAACTAATAGAATCAGTAGTACAGTCATCTTAGTTATCTTATATATATACATACAAATTTATGTCTTTCTCCTTTTCCCTTCCTTCTTTCCTCCTTTCCCCTATCCCAGTTACTTTTCCTCTTTGAGTAGTTTATCCTTACACAATATTTATTGCAGATTTTTGTATCTTATTTGCTGTTTCAGTTTCTTACACTATGGATACAGTACAGTAAATACACATGTGAGTTTGATTTATTTCACTCATGAGTATGGTCTCAAGGTGCATCCATTTACCTATAAAAGCCTCGCTGCCATCTTTATGGCTGAGTAGTACTCCACTGTATAAAAAATACCACATCTTTTTTATCTATTCCTCTATTGATGGGCACTTGGGTTGTTTCCCGGATTTGACTATTGGAAATGTGTGTCTTATTGGAAGAAAATTTTAAGAATTTCAACACACATCATATATTTGATTAAACCACATGGGTTTAGTGAACGCTTCACAGTTGTGATTTAGATTCATTTCCCATAGTTGCATCAGAAATGACTTGGATTTTATCCCAAATTTCTTAGATACCGTGAGTGCTTAGAAAACTCAGTAACTTTTCCAAGGTTGCCTAGTAATTAGCATCAGACATTATTCTAGAAACCAGACATCTTTCGGCATGTGGGGGTTGATCTACAGCCTTGAATTTACACACTCCCCAAACTTTGAGTCCTGAAGTGATTTCCCAGGGTCAGGTACTCACAGTCAACAAGGTCAACATCGTCTTCTCTACTCGTTCCCACCACTGTGAACTCTGAGCTTTCTTCATTTTCCCTGAAATACACAACAACAAAACGATCCTTAGCTCATTCATCTCCTGGCTCCTCTTTGAGATCTACTGTATTTTTAGTGCATTTGAGGTGCTGAAAATAATACACAAGTTTAATCTCTGCATTACATTGGCACTTCATGATTCTACTTCAGTTGCTCAACTTTCTGATTCTGGTCAACTTGGTGGATGATCCACGAAAGCCTGGTCAGCCTTGCTGTGTTTTGTGCAGTTCCTGCTAGCAACGCTGGACGGAAGTCCTCACATTCCCCTACCAGCTCCCGTCCCTGATGGAGACAGCCAGGAATATCCGCAAACCTTTACCACATAGCCAAAGCTGGATCTGGGAAATACACATTCCCAATTCACAAGGGGAATTTTTACTGTGTTGTTTTCACGTTGATTTATTTCATTGTCTTAAAGGCTGTATTCTATTCTGTTGGCAAATATTTGTTTTTATGTCTGTTACAGGTTTTTTTTGCTTCTACAGCTTTGCTGCATGTCTAAAGTCAGGTAATACAAAACTTTTTGCTTTTCACTTGTTGCTCAAAACAATTCGAACACATAGTGTGTCTACAGATTTATGCACACGTGTGTCTCTGTATAGACTTTATTTATTTATACCTCATATGTGTGTGTTTTACTGGAGATTGAACCCAGAGCTTCTCATTATGCTAAACAAATGCTACCTCTTAACTACAGCTCTGGTCCCAGTTTTAAAATTTTAAAATGTTTCCTAGCTTCCTGAAGAAGGCCATTACTATTTTATATGCACTGTATTAAATGTGTTGTTTAGTGATTTGGAAATTATGGACATTTAAAAAATATTGATTCCTCCAATCCGTGAACAAGTGATGATTTTCTGACATTTGGTATCTTCCTCACTTTATCACGTAAGTATTTTATACTTTTATTGTAGATGTCTTGTATCTTTTGCTAATTTTAATGCTACATATTTCTTTAGCTATTGTGAATGGAATTTCCTGCTTACTTTTTAGTTAAAATAATCTCACGCTGGCATGTAGTAGTGCAATAATGCTGTTGATATTCTACTCTCGTTTTCTAGCCTATAACTTTGTGGAACTCATTTTTAATTCTGAAAGATTTTTTTGCAAGTTTCTGAAATTTTCCACACATAATGTGATGCCACTTGAGAATAATGACACTTTCACTTTTTTCCCAACTTCAATGACATTCCTATCCTTTTCTTGCCTAATTACGATGGCTGAGAATTCCACCACTATCCTTAATGAGTGCATAGAAACTGAGCACATTTATCTTTCTCTAGATCTTAGATTCAAGTCTTTTCCCCCCCTTTTTGTAGTAGGGAGAGCAGTAACCTTATTATAAATGCCCTTCATTATGGTGAAGGATATTCAAGATACAACTAATTTGTTCAATGATTTTATCATGAAGAGATGTTGAAAAAGAGATGCTGAATTCTTTGAAATTCTTTTCTGCATCAATTGAGATGAGCATAACTCTAGGTTTTGTGTCCTTCGTTTGTTTAATATGGGGTATCATGCTTGTTAATTTGCAGACGCTAAATCACATTTATATCCTAAGACCAAATCTCACTCAATCATGTGAATAACCATTTTAATGTGATATTAGGTTGAGATTTCCTGGTATTTTATAGATTATTTTTGCATCTGTAGTCATTAAAAACATGGGCCAGTTGTTCTTTTTCTGTTCTTGCTGGGTCCTTGTGAAGTTTTTATAACAGTGCTTTTTAGATGCAATTCTACGTTTTTTGAATAATATAATGAGAATTGGTGTTTTATTGTTTGTTTGTTTGTTTTATTGTTTGTGTGTGTGTATTTTTCTTTACATGTTTTCTAGAATTCAGCAATGAATCCATTCTACCCTAAGATTCAACTATAGTGAGGATTCTTCTAACCATGTCTTTCTTGCAACTGGATACCAATCTCTCCAGATTTCTATTGTTTCATGATTCAGCTTTTGTGAGTTGGTTGAGCCTAGGAAATTGTGCATTTGCTCTTGATGTTCAAATTCATCACCACAAACTCCACAGTAATCTCGAATCATATTTTGTATTCTTGTGGTGCCACTTGTAATGGTTTTCTTCTAATCTCTTATTTTATATGTTTGAACATGCTCTCCCTTATTTTTGCTAAGTGATCGTCTATTTCATTTGTGAAGAGCCAGCTCTTTGTTTCATTTTTTTTAAATTTACCATCTTTTTCATTTTTCCTCTTATATTTCTTATTTATTTCGTTCTCTTAGTTTACGTTTAATGAGTTTCTGTTTTGTAATTCCTTGAGATGCAGTTGTTGGTTGTGTATTGAGATCTTTCTCCTGTTTTGATGTGGAGAGTGATTACTATTGCCATTAGTAATAATTAGTACTAATAATTATTAGTCCTGCTTATTATACTATTAGTACTATTTAGTACTGCTATTAGTACTGCTTCTGCTCTATTGGTTATGCTTTGAAATGTTTTCAGCACATTCCACTTGGTTCAAGAATTATTTCACATTTCAGTTGGCTTTTTTTCCTTAATTTATCAGTGGCTCAAGAAAAAGTTGTTTAATTTTCACACGTTTTTTCTTACTTTCCAAAGTTTCTCTTGTTATTGGCTTTTAATTCGATTGTGTTGTTCTCATACAAGATGCTAAGTAGGACTGATTTTTCTATTTTAATCCACAGAGGTCTGTTTCGTGTATTTCACATGCTGGGTCCTAAAGGATATTCCATGTGTTTATGAGTAAACTGTATATTTGGCTGCTGGTGGGTGGAATATTAGAAAGATGTCTGCTAACTGTATCTGATAGCATTTGCATTTATTTCAGCTGTTTCTTTGTTGATTTGTTTCTTTGGGTGAACTCTTCATGACTGAAGATGGGAACTCTGATGGAATAGATGTCCATCTTTACTTTCACTATTACATGTTCTATATGTCTGAGTACTCTGATATTGCTGGATATACATATACATATATATGTACACATGTATGACTCATGAGTATATTACATATATGAATTTGTACATATATAGTCTCATATATCCAGCTGCATAAATATATGTATATATAATACACGCACATATGTATTTTTTTCTTTCATTCCAGGTAATTAACCACTTTATTATTATATAATGAACCTCTCTCTCATTTTTCTGAATTTAGTGTGAAGTCTCTTTTGGAAGGTGTTAATATCTTACATCTGAAATTTATGGATTCCCTTTGCATAGGACACATTATCCCATCCATTTACTTTCTGTCAATATCTGTCCTTAGATATAAAATTAATTTCTTGTCAGCAAGATACACATAGATTTGGCATTTTGTTCATTGAGTCACTATTTTTTTAATGGGAGAATTTATTCAAGTTGCAATCCCAGTAATTACTGATAAGTAAGCTTTTCCTGCAGCCAGTATGTAATTTGTTTTGTAGTTAATGCTGTTGCTTTTTTTAACCTCTCTCATTGTCTTCTGTCATTACTCTAGTAGTAAGTTTTGACTTTTTACATTTCCTTTATCGCCCATGTTTAGCAGTATTTTATTACTGTAGGCAAATCGGATGGTTTTAGATCACATAGATTACAGCACCTCTTTTCAGATTTTCTTGATATTGCTTTGACTTTTTCATGACTGCTTTCAAGATAGACTTGTATTTTGAGGAGCTGTGGCTTGTAATTATTCTAACATTTTCTGATGTCATTTATGAAAACAGGAACTATTTAAATAATTCTATCCGCCTTTCACTGAATCCAAAAATCCTTCCCATGATGTTTTTCACAAAGTAGTTGGCCATCCAACCTCACCTCTCATGAGATACAAGGTAGAAAATTTGCATTGTGTCATAAAACTCCAAATCTACAATGGTGTATTTCACATTTCCCCCTCTACTCAAGAAAGATCCGAGATTTCTATATTTGCACTTAGTATGACTCATTGCCTTTTCTATTCCAGAAATACTTTTAAAAGTAACCATGCATTATCAATCTGAAAATTCTCTCCAGAGATGTTTATGTTTGCACATGGTACCAATTTATTTAACTGATTAGAATGCAGAAACATCAAGTAGTGTGCAGATGAGGAGAGGGAAGAGAGTAACGAGGCAAGTTGATGACCTCACAGGCAAGAAGAACATAGAACTGAAAAGAAAAGGTTGCTGTACCTTCCTATTCATGATTCAGATATTTCCAAGAAGATGATATTGCAAATCTTCCTGCCTCATTGTCACCTGTGAGAATGGAAAAGATTCCAAAGGGAAAAAAATTAAAGTGTAGCTGAGCTTCTACAAAGCAAAGGAAATTTTACTGATGGATAAAGTACAGGAGGGGATCTCATGTATGAGTCACTTCATACAACTTCAATTACGCATGGGTGTGTGTGCATTCTACCTGGAATTTTTTCCCAAGAAAGCATGAGTGTTGCATGACTGTACACCAGTAGTTATCTTGAAATTTTCCAAGGAATATATAGATAGCAACAACCCACTGAGAACTCAATGTAAGTTTATGCCACAAATGTCTTCTGGAGTCTGACCTAGAGATACCAGACATTTTGACACTGAAAGACTATTCCCGTTGAAATTCACCAGGGTCATAAATATTTCACAGGGCAAAAAATAATCATATTTCAAAGTTCCTTCACTTTGTCCCTACAATAAAAAAGCCCTGTTCTTTTCCCAAACCAGTGCTATATTTTTAATATTTATACATCTACAGAAACCAAAGTCTTAACTTAAACAAGGACTATTTGCCGATTTAATATGTCAAATAACCTAAGGAAAAATGTCCAAACACATGAAACGATCAAATGGTACAAATGCCATGTTTTACTCACCTGAGCGTCCTGTTTATTTTGGGTAGGTGTCTGTGAAGGAAAAGTGAAGGAGAAAAAGAAAAGAAACAAAGAATAAATAAACAAAGTTCACTGGACTTATTCAATAGCTCTAAATCCTGGACACAGCAATTTGATTAAAGTACACTTTTAGAGGTGGTAATTCTAAATTAAGACTTGCACTGATTAGGCTTTCACTCCAAATATATTTTTGCTCTAGTGGAAGAAAGTGGGCTGACTCGACCTGTATTGATGATATATTTTGTATTTTCCTTCGGAATTCCCTTCTCCTCAGACAACTTAGCAAACTTCTGCTTCTCTTCCTCTGTGAGACGGTCTTCTCTTCCTGCATTTTGTGGAAGATAAGCAGAGCACATGTATCTTAGGATGCTGCTTGATTTCTAAAACATTCCATGGTCCATACTGTGTCACCCGGTGAGTTGGACATCTTCACCCTCCCTCCTCTTCAGAAAGTAAACCCTGCTGGACCACGTCCTTCTTTAGTGACACTGGGAGCAGACTTGATTTTGAGTATCACACCACTTTCCAGTCACTAGGACTACTGCAGACAACAAAATGCATTCACACCATGAACCTCAGCCTCCCCAAATCATACACCATCTCCAAACACATCCAGGGCTTGTCCATGCCTGTTCCAGCAAGCTACGCATTTTTGCACACTGCAGCTTTTCATTTTTCTCTGCATTTTCCATCCCTTCCCTGGTTTTCTGGAGCCTTCATCAATGAGGCAGCAGAATGATCTCAACTTCCCTCAAGTCCACCAATCCTTTCCCTCTTAGCACTAAGCAACAACAAAATAAATATAGA
This sequence comes from Cuniculus paca, assembly GCA_004365215.1. Taxonomy (NCBI): domain Eukaryota; kingdom Metazoa; phylum Chordata; class Mammalia; order Rodentia; family Cuniculidae; genus Cuniculus; species Cuniculus paca. The sequence goes on along the minus strand of RJWT010013253.1, from coordinate 12,107 downwards.
CAACCTCTTTCATCTTCGTCAATCCAAGCTTCACCCTCATCTACCCCAAATATGAGTGCAAAACCAGAGTAAACTGCATGTTTTCCACGGCTACCTGCGTGAAGTTATCAGCAATCAGAATCATTCAGATGCAGAGGACAGTGGGTGTGAGGAGCTGAATTGGAGGAGATGCCTCCTTACAGAACCAGTTTTGCCCCTGGTAGAATGACTTTGACAAAGGGTTTCAAGTGGAAATAAGCACAGTTATACCTACAAGAAACTAGATAGTTGGCAGAAATATTAAATCTTGCTTTGGTAGCTGACAGTACAATTATACCAGTGTGGCGTGTTACTTGCAATTGTTTTGTGGATCATGACAGAATACATACTGAGTCTTCAGAATATATATTTCTTATGATATTAGCTTATCAGTCTGTGGTTGATGGGCATTTGGGTTGTTTCCAATTGTTTGATCATTTTTTGCATGCCAACATCTTGTAACCTAAATAACTACATCTAAGATAACAATAGGCAATATGCTAGGTAGTGTTAATTTCCTACTATTTTTTATGAAATTCTGTATCATTTCGATCCTTTTTTTCTGTTTTGCTTTTTTAAAATAAAGAAAGTTAAATTTAAAAAAATTATCATATACTTATCATATACTGCCTATAGTATATTGCTCATAATTTTTGGGAAATCATTTTAATCAGACCCCAGAAAGGGTGTGCATCTTCATTTTCTTAGACAGCTTATCAACATTCTTGAACTTATCAAGGTGAAAGCTGAAATCTCATACGTGAACACATTTTTCTGGAAGGGTATTCCTGTAAATGGTGCAGAAACACACTTTCTGCTGGGGGGTTTAGCTCAGCAACACGAGCGCCTGCCTGGCAAGCAAGGGGTGATGAGTTCGATCTCTGGTACAAACAAAAAATAGCAAAACACATCTCCCACACTCAGAAAATAGACAACCTTAGTATGGCTGTGTCCCTCTGTAAAAGAAAATGAGCCAGTACTTACCAGCAACTAAAATCGCATGTGTCACCTTGCCCTCTTTGTCCACAATGCGGTTAAAAGGAATTATGATGTCATCACTTTTATAAAGAATTTGGATATAGTCTTTTCCCGAGACTGCAATTGAAAAAGAAATATTTCAAAACTGAATACACTTTTTTCTTCTGTTTTATCTGACATGACTTATTCAAAACATATTAGTATGCACCCTTCCTCCAACAGTAATCTATTCAACCAACTTACATCTCACATGGTAGAAGCAGGGGGAGCAGTTACAGATTACTTCCTTACCTTGGTGAAAAGTTCCAGGCCTCATAATTCATAATTATTAGCAAGGAACATGGCGTTTCATGATGGCAACTCTACAGGTCAATGATAGAGGAAGGACCTACCTTCTTAATCAGCTCATCATAGCCAATTATGAAAGTGTAAAGAACATTATCACTCAGTTAAGAAGCCCAAACAATATTTTATTGCACTTCCAAAAAATGCACTATAAAAAGTCTAAAGTTAACATACATGCAAAACTTACCACTTTCTAGTGTAGTAACTAAGAAATACAGTTTGTAATGATATTACTAGAAAGTGCTGGACACGTGGCATTTATATTTGTAGTTCAAGTTCATTGACACAAATAAAACAATAACCTTCTTTAAAGCACAATTAGAAAACAATTCCAGCACACATGTGTTTCATGCAATGAAATAGTTCAGTGCCTGGCCATTTCATAATACAGGTTTTATTTTTCAAACTTAAACCCTAGAAATAGAAGATGGTATTACTGCTGTGGTTGGTTTTAACTTAAATTCAAATGACACTCAATGAACTTTATGTATTTTTACTGTTATTTTAACTCTTAGCTTTGGGATTTCATCTCACCAGACTAACCTATTAACTGGTCTATTTACTTACTAAGCATCTTTGATATTTAAATTTATTTGATGAAAGAAAAGCATGGTTGTCTAAGTAGTAACAAATAACTCAAAACAAATTTAACTTGATCATTCAAATTAGTTTTGAGTCATTTCCCATGCCTGGAAAAAATCATGTTAAATAAAAGTCATGATCAAGTAGCTAGTGAATCTTTAAAAAATCTATTATAATAAAAGAAACATTGCCATGAATCCCCCTCAAAATGCTCTCCCTTGCTCTGAAAACATTTATCCCATTTTTCTTGGCACTTTCTGAAGTGGTTCTGAAAGTCCACTTTCTTGAATTTTTTTTGACGTGTGCTCCTAAATAGTGTCACTGACTCAAAACACGGGTGAATCCTTTTGAAATGAGGGGGAGGATTTTGAGGGAGATTCATGGCCATGCACCTTTACTGGAGTAGATCTTTTAAAATTTTAAACAATATATACTTAAACACTATATATTTAAACACTATCTGTATTCTGTGCGTTTTTCTTACACCAGCTTCCCATACCTGGATCTAAGATGACATGGAATTTATCCAGGCATTGTATGATGTTGTGAATGCTTGTAAGTTTTAATAGTTTTTCCAAGGTTGCCTTAGTAACTAGTAGGAGGCGTTGTCCTAGAATTCAGCTGTCCAGATACATGGATGGACCTATAGGTGTGAATTTGTATGCTCTCTATGGTTTGAGTCCTGCAGCCATGACCCAGCATCAGGTACTTACACTCTGCCTCGTAAACATTGTCTGCTATTCATACTGCCACAACCGAAGGCATTGCCTATTCTTCCTGAAAAGCAAACCAAAAAATGCAACCATTATTCCTCCACCATGTTCTCCCTCTCTTGGAAGATCTACTGGACTTGTCATGCATTGGAGATGTCTGAAATGACATCCTCATTTAATGCCTCCATTACACTGGGCCTCCCTGATTCTACGACAGAGTTGCACACCCTTGGCGATGATGGACGAATGGACTGCAAAATTCATTAAGGACCTACTTGAGTTTCTTGGCTGTATCTGATGTGGCCAGCATCACTGGACTATACCTCTTTCAATTCCCTTACATCTCACCTGCAATGCAGAGAACCCAAAATATCTGCAAGTCTTCACCATACGGCCATTGGTGAACCTTGCTAACACAAACTCTGAAATCCACAGGGAAGATTGGTCCTGCATGTTTTTGCCAAAATCTTGTTTCCATTTCTCAAAAGTGTTTCTCTGCCTTTCCTATAAATGCTGCCAGTGGTATTGGCACTGGAGTCCCCACTTGCTAAGCAACACTTAAATATTTGCATGACAATTCTTCAACAAAAAAAAAAGGAGTCTAATACATACAGAGGGCAAAGAGAGTAAGGATGTAGAAACATGGAATGTGACTGATGCACTGTTCCAAGCTGAAGGTTATAACTTCCTAGCAATATCTCAAATTGAGAGTTGACATATTTATCTTCCTTAATGTTGATTTTCATCCTAGATACTAGTGGCACGTCCAGAGGTGGATGGCGTTTTAACTTTAGATCGGGGTGAATTTCGCCTACTGTGATAGACAGCTTCTTGCACCCTTCTAAACATTGTATGTGATAGAAATATGCTCTCAGGTCTCCATTCTCCTCAATCTTCTCTAGGTTATCAGCCGCTGTGGCAATGGTGTGCCAACTCATGTTGATCTAGAAAGGAAAGATGCCATTGAGAAGTTTGATTCTTTCCTTTATCCCACAAACATTATCTTCCCCATGGTACCTACTACCTCAGCTAAGCAGAAGAATGTAGATCTCAGCCTACTGATCAATCGTTGGTTTCAATTTCTCTTACGGGCATTGTATAGGATGCTGTAGTAGTGACCACATTCCCACAGACATCATGAAATTTAGAGGTTTCGAAATAGCTAAAGCTATGCTTGCAAATACCGTGGAAATGCTCTACTTTCATTGGAGTACCACGGTCTTTTGTTTGTTTGTTTGTTTTTTTCTGTCTTTGTTTACACATGGAGCCTAAACTGATGGGAAATATAGAAAGATTGAGAAGACCCAAAGATAGTTTTAAGACTATGAACAGACATGCAACCACACGCTTGCAGATTCTGACTTAGCTATAGAACATAAAGACAGAAATCACATGCACACAGGTTCACTGACTCACACACAGAAAGATCTCACTGAAGACTAACTTATGCACGGTACCTCTGAGTAGTCTACCTCTTCGGCACAAGTGAGACTGACTACAAGAGCCAGCAAGAAAACCCACATCTTGTGGGTGTCCTTTTTTCTCTTCAGCAGACAATCCGATGAGGAGAGAGGTCGGAAGGAATCTCAGACAACACTCTTTTATATGACTGCTCTGTTGGTGTGACGTGAGCTAAATCAATCACCCTTCCAATGACATTCAGTCCCGAAATATCCTGTTTGTCCATGGTGGGTTGGATGTGACAGTTTACTGTCATCCTAATGTGATTAGTACCTAGAAAAGTTTAACTTGGCCAATGGGATTGACATTTCTGGCACGCAAAAGAGAACACAATACATAGGAGATACTGCAAAGACATTTGTGTTATTGTCTTTCATATATCAGTTCCTTGCATAGAAGATGAAGCACAACTCCTATATTAATCCTTCTGCTTCCTCTAAGGAATATTCTCACATTTACTACCTAAAGTAAACATAGCACCCTCTGATTTAGTCACTTTACATAGCACCATCTATGCCATGACGTCTCAGTATCTGGCCATCTCTCAGAGAAACTCCATGTATAGTTAGAAAAACACTTCAAACTGGGCTTGTCATTCCAGCACTCTGGAAGACTGAGGCAGGAGGATTTCAGGTCCAAGCACAGCCTGGATACCTTTGTGATGTAATGAGTCCCTGACTTAGCATTTAAACAACAAAAAAGAGAAGAATAAAAAAGGTGCTCATGCTATAACTCCATGCTAAAGCCCTTGTGTTCACTTCCAAGCACTACAAAAATAAATATAAAACAAAATAAAATACTAAAAATGCCAATTCTTTTCTGTTACTCAATCATCAATCCTCTGTTTTTACTTTTTTTTTATATGAAGTCTCTTGGTACAATTTAGATCAACATGTTGATGATACTCATGATAGGAAATTTGTACCTATGCATGATATATCTTGGTACCTCTTTTTATTTCCATGCCTCTACCTTCCCTTCAACCCTTCTTTCCCTCCTTATTTAACAAGGTTTGTTTCCATCTTATCCCAAACTTTTCTTTACCCTTGTTTCCTTTCCCTCTTCCAAATGAGAAATTCTTTTTCTCAAGTCCTTCACTTAAACTGCCTGTGGATAGTCAAGCTCGATGAGAAAAGTAATAAACAACAATTCTCTACACAAGTCAGACAATTTGCTGTTCAGTCTATCACAGCTAAATGGGAAGATCATGTTAATTGTGAAAAATAAATAAATGTGGCCATCAGGTGGGGAAAAAAATTCAGTTTATAAAACAAAGAAATTGCATTTTTTTCGTCTATAAATCACTTGCACACTCTTGTATAGCTTCATGTCTGACCTGAATCCTGAGATTTATCGATATCTTAATTAGGAGATAAATGACCTTTAATAGTGCAGGTTCATCCTGCACTCATTAAAATGAATAAGTGATAATTCTTGACCAATGTAGGATGAGTCATCAAACAAGATAGGGAATGTTTAATATTTTTAAAAATCTTAAAGATGCATTTCTATAAATTGCTCTCAAAATCCTCCCGCTGATTTCAGACAGACCCACACAAGCCATCGTTCTTGCCAGTTTCTGCTGAGTTCTGGAGGTCTTTATAACGAACTGTCTTTAGATGCACAATCCTTACTACTTCCACATCTTGAATGAATTTAAAACTTGGATGTTTCACAGTCGTTTTGGCTTTGTGGAAAAGCCAGAAATCAAATGCTGCCAGCTACAAGGGATCAGGTGGCTGAGTTCACAGTCATGTTCTACAAAACTGCCTTCCCACTGGGTAGTACAGAGACATTTGCTGTGTTTCTTATCAGAACTGGAAAAGATACTAATGAAAGAGACCTTTCAGAACTGCGGCAGAAAGCGGCAAGAAACGTGGTCTAAGTGTGTCCAAAACACGGCAGTTTTATGACAATCTGTCTTTCACTATAATTGTATTTTCTTTGTATTTTCAACACACACTGTATTTTTTGATCAGCTCTAATATAAAATGGGACATTTCTTCCTCGGCATTTTCAGGGTGCATCTACTTGACAAATATTATTTGAACTAGGTTTGTACCATTAAGATTCTAGCACAAATCTTCAGGTCTTTGACACTGTTCAAATACCACTATTCTGCTGGGCGTGGTGGCCCAAACCTGTAATCCCAGCACTGGGGAGGCTGAGGCAGAAGGATCATTGTGAGTTCGAGACCAGCCTGGGCTACAAAGTGAGCTCAAGGCCAGCCTGAACAGAATAGTGAGACCCTGTCTCAAAATAACAAAAAAAAAAAAAAAAAGAAAAAAAATGTCACTTTTCTGTAGAAGTTTAAAAATTGTAAAACAATGTGTGTGACTTCTACCCTAGTTCTTTTGATATTTGTCTATGACTTCTTTTCCACAGTTCATGCCCATGTATCTCTGAATAATCATCTATGAATGTCACTTTTGCATATTGATAAAAATCTTTTTGTAGGTCTTGATCTTTGCCAAGAAACCTGAGACTTTATGTACACTTCTTCATAAAGTAATATTGTGATTTGTTTCTTGGGCACATATTCAGAATTAATAAAATATCTTTATAACCTTACATTTCCATGAACAAGGTAAGATTTTCTATTGCTCTGAATTCTCATTAATTGTTGCCATGGAAATTCATTTTTATTTTAGAGATTATAATAAGAAAGTGGTACTTTCTGGATTCAATTTTAACTTACATTTTATTCATCAATAATGCAGGCATGGGCATGGTGGCTCACACCTGTAATCCCAGCACTTGGGAGGCTGAGACAGGCAGATCATTGCGAGTTCGAGACCAGCCTGGGCTACAAAGTGAGCTCAAGGCCAGCCTGAACAGCATAGTGAGACCCTGTCTCAAAAACACCAGGGCTGGGGATCTAGCTCAGTGGTCTAAGTGCCTGCCTGGCAAGTGCTAAGTCGTGAGTTCAATCCCCGGTGCTGCAAAAAAGAAAAAAAAAATGCAGGCATATGTCTTTATGTCTTTATTTATTGTCACTCTTTTTTTTATTATAAGTATCTCTCCAAGTAATTCATTCAATGTGTGAATTCTTTTGAATTATTTGTTTCTCTTTATCAAGGCTGAGGGAATTCCTTTACATGTTACAGATAAAACTCCTTTTTTCAATAGTCAATTTTTAAATATTTTCCCATCATTTGTTCCCTCTTTTTCTTTTTGCACAAATATCTATATCTTGATAAAAGCCCATCACCTTCTCTGTTTTTTTTTTCTATCTTCATTTCATTTTAGAATTCTACTCTGGTGTCTTAAGAAATCCTTTCCCAAGGTCACAGTTTTATTCAATGATAACTTCCAGAATTTTTCAGCTTCATTTTTTACTTCTAGATCTATAATTCACTTTGAGGTAACTTTAATCTAGATCCAGGATATGTTTCTACTTCAGTTTTGAAAACATGGCCATCCGTTTCGTTTCCAGCAACTTTTCTTCTGAAGACTACAATTTTCTTTTTTTTTCTTTTTTTTAAATTTTTATTTTAAAGAAAATAGAGCAAAACAAAACAAAACAAAACAGGCTAGAGTCAAACACAACATAGCATTTCAGAACAGAACACTGCAAGCAATACAAATCTTCAAAACACAACAGAAGATTAACAATGTTTACCCTACTGTCTCTTGCCTTGTTCGAAATGGTTGTTCATACATTTACAGACAATAAACTCAAACAAAACAAAATAATACAAAACCAGATAAAACAAAAGAGTGAAGGCAAGACTACAATTTTCTATTGAATGCTTTAAAAAAAAATGCTTCATGAATTGACATAATATTCCTGTCACTTCTCCAGAAGTTAGTTTTTATTTTTCCCACTTTTTGTTTTTCCTACTGCCTTACTCACATTTTGTGCACTATTAGATAAAAGAGACAAAGGACTTGAAGGTTGTATAATTTTCCTTAGAAAAAAAATAAGGTAGGGTTTAATAAAATCCAAAGACCTGTCCCTCATGACTGTCCTGAAAAGTAGCCAGTGTTTAATTTTGCCTTTGGATGGAAAATTTCCCAGTGTTCAGAAAACTCACCTTTGAGAGATCCTGTTTAATCTCATGCAAATTTCCAGTTAGTATGATGATCACTTTAAGATATTTATTTCTTTATCCTTCCTCTTTCTTTAATCCTATTTATAGAAGCACCCATCCATGAAAATTCACTGTAACCTTGTTGGAATAAAAACATTTCAAAAACATGAAGATTTACCATTTCTTTTCGAAGGTTTTCTCAAGGTGAAGCTTAAATTCCTGGTGTACTCCTCAAATCTGTGGTCTCTGGACCAAAACTAGAAAGGGTGATGGGAGAGCTGCTGACTTGTGGCACGTTGAAAGAAAAGACATGTTGAACACCTGAATATTTTGCAGGGCATGCTTGCATGCACCAGACCTCTTCCTTTGGTTTGCATGCATATTCTCATATGTGTTTATTTGATGTTCCAGCAGTTTATCAGGGAAACAGTTTGGAGACATCTGACTTCCTAGTACAGCTTGGCTATACTTCAGCAGAGAGTCTCGAGATTACTTTTTGCTTTTTAAAACATATTTTTTAGTATTTTTTCCACACATCCTCCTACCTTAAAAGCTAAAAGAGTAGGAAGTTTTCATGGCTGAAAAAGTATTTATTAAGGTTATTTTTCTGTTTTGGGTCATTTTGACCATGGATATAATCCCAGTCAACATGCAGTGAAATCCATTATTGCCCCCTCTGACGCTTTATATACATCTATCTTTTTTTTCTGTTTTTTTAATTATCTTTTATTAGAGTCCTAAAAGCATGCAATTTCTGTGAATCTTTTCGGAGGTTAATTTTAGAATGATTATTTCAAGTGACAATCAAAGGAGGAAAAAGGGAGCAGTTAATTTGAGAATTTATTACTGAAAATCAGTCCTTGGAGCCTACTAATTTTTTTTTCATTCCTAAAGAAAGTCACATTATATTCTCTTTTACCAATTTTATTTAATATTGCTTAGCACATAGGCAAGACAACAAGAAATTCACTGTTTACTCTCCTTAGCAGTAACTATACCCTCCATGACAACATTTTAATTTAGCTGGTTTTTGTGTGTGTGTGTGTGTGTGTAAATTTTTCTGATCACCCTTTCCCAAATTTATTCAGGTTTCCATAAGTATATAAAATATCTTTCTTAGTTCTCAAGGATTAGCTACTGCTTCCTTTCCTATTTAATTTTTCTAAACCCATTAATGTATTTTTCAATTGATACAGAATGTCATTTGTATGGTGAAAAGAAAAAGAATCAAGATATATCATGCACAGGTATAAATTCCCAAAGATGAATATTACATATATATATTAAGTAAAATTAATTCAAAATTAAAATATGGCCTGAAGTATGTATATATGTTTAGATCTAGTGAGTTAAGGAATGGATTACCTAACAGAATTGCTGTTTTTGTTACTGAGAACATATCGTTCAAGAATACATAGACATTAACTTACCATAGTCACCACGATGTACCATAAACTTCTTGAACATATTAAATTTTGCAATTTTAATGTCCAATCACTTGAACTATGTCTTCACTAACTTTAGCTTTTCATAACCACCAGTGCACTCTCCACTTCTGTGAAACCAACTTTCTTAGATATCTCATGTCTGATGAGATGATATGGTATTTTAGTTTCTGTGTCTGGTGTACTTCACCTAACACATCTAGATGAATCCAGATCAGCACAAATAACAGAGTTCATCACTTTTCTGACTGAATAGAATCCCCCAATGAATGTGTATCACATTCCTTTATCAGTTCTGTTGCTGAATACACAGGTTGCTTCTATATTCTGGGTATTATAAGCAAACCTGCAATAAACATGCAAGGGCAAAATATGTCTTTCACACATTCAATTCATTTCTGTTTTTCCTGACGTATCTCCAACTTCCCGACCTATCTCAGATACTATTTTAGACACTGTAATTACCCAAGGTTTGTAAGTATTGATATTTTCCCATTTTACAATGCAAATGCCAAATATTCTTTCACCCCATCCCCTTTTTCTATTTTTTTCTTCATTTTTGTCTTCTTGGCATTCTTTGTCTACGAGAGAGTCAATTCTACAATGGAGAGTATAACAATTGGTTTTGGTTGAAAGTTGGGTGTCTTTTTCTGGTTCAGAATGGCATGGAATATATTCCAGATTCTCTTTATTCCTTTAGATTGAATATATCTGCAAAATAATGATGTGTATCAGTGACATATCTAGGTGCAAAAGCAAATGCCAGGGTGCTTGCTCAGAACTGAAATTGTAGAAAACAAAGGTCAGTCAGTAAAAGCACTGCAATATGGTTCAGGAAGAATGAGCCTTATTAGCAGTCACTCAGGTACACAAGAAAAATGCTAAGAGGCAGCGGTAACATCAGCTCAAGTGCACTGCCAGCGAGTCATAACACATCTCTGTCTCTCACTAAAACTACAAATATCTGAGACTCATAAGGAAAAGGGGAGAGAGTCGTGAATAGCTCAGGAAAAATGTACCGACTCTTAGCTTATCAATTTCACAGCATCACACAGAATAAAAGAAAACAAGGAATCTTATTAAATAAAGACTCAGAGGGGTACATTTAAGCATAGCTTCCAAGGTACCTCATCCGTCCGACCCAGGAGAGAATCCTCATTTTCCCATTTAATTTCCTGCTTAGAAACATCAGGATACAGTGACAGACAGGCAAAGATCATTGTATGCACTTAAAATCCTCAAAATGTACACACTGAAAAGTTATCTTGATTTCTCATTGGAAATATTCTGTTTTAGATTTGTTTGCTTGTTAAGTCTCTTTTTGTCATCGAAAATCCCTCAAAAACATCCACATGGAGCTAGAAATTGATGTGTGATATGAAAAACACTGACTCGTTCAATGACCTTTCCAATCTTTCTGCAATTTTTTGAAATAGTCATGAACAGGACTAGGTATGAGATCTTCCAAGTGTCAAAAAGCACAGTTTTCTAAAAGAAAGCTTCATTCTCTCTCTCTCTCTGTGTTTACTTTTGGATTTCTGTTCACCTGTTGGTGTTTTCCTTTGCTCAATGTCTGTTTGCTCCTTAGTTTATTTTTCCCTCATGTGTGCTGCTTTTACCCAGTGATGGATACTTGATTGCTCTAGTGACATATTAGTCCTCATCTGCATCTGGACTGAGTTCTGTATCAAAAAAAAAAAAAGTGTCCACTACAATTGATTCTACCCCCCAAATTGATACTAAATACTCTTGAGTGCCTCCTTTGAGGCTGAAAGTAACGAAGTCACACAGGAATTCTTCTCAAATTCTTTGTGTCACACAAGAGCACGAGATTTGCTTCTCCATACAATGACTTGCTTGTTCTTATCCTGCAGCACATTTTTAAAAAATGCAATGTAGGAGCACACACAATAAACTGTCATCCAAATATGCATAATAAAGTCACGGTCTTATATAACAGTTCTACTCTCCAATGTTTGATCTTTATTCAATAAATATTGATTGAGGACATATTATGGCCCAACCACTGTGAAAGCTAGGAAAATCAGCCATGACCCACAGTCTTGGATTGTACTTTAGTGAGATCAGAAAGACGAGAAACAAAGGAGCCAGTAACTGTCAAACGGACTATCTGTTTCTAAGTGCACCACCCAAATTCAAGCAAGCTAAGAACAGAACTTTTGTTGAGGGTACCATTTGGGATAGAGACAGTCTTCTATCGGAACAGATTTTCCGTCAGATCTTCACAATAGAAGGAGGGTACGTTAAACGGATATCCAGTGGAAAGTGTTAGTAGGAAGAGTATGTACAAACTGCAAGGCCTTTTAAGTGCTGAATTTGGTGGCACCTATCGAAATTCTGAGTACACACTCACTCTGACAAAACATCACCCTCTGTAGAAGCCTTTACCGAATAGATACATGTGGGGAACCACAGAGATGACTCTCCTTGAAAAGAAGACCAACTATCTCCATTTTGGACAAACTTGGTCCTATCTCCATGCATTGATATGTACAGAGCTGGCTGGATTA
>RJWT010013252.1:0-21892 GCA_004365215.1 Cuniculus paca | reverse complement strand
CTTTCTTTTTTGTGACCGACTAGAATGCACACCCTATTAGCATTATTCCCACCTTCTCAAAACTTGGCCTTACTGTAGTAGATGAGTCGTGCCTAGTGGGGAACACCTACATATCAGTAATTCCAGAATTCTGGGAGCCTGAGACAGGGGGAGTGCAAGTTCAATCCCTGCCTAGGTAACTTAGTGACTTAATGAGAGACTCTGCCTCAAATTAAAAAAAAAAAAAGAGAGAGAAAGAAAACAGAAGAACAGAGGATATAGCTCAGCACAATGTTCAATCCACAGTATCCACCTAAAATAAAAAATAAAATAAAATAAAATAAATAAAACAAAAAATAAAAACTAAACCCTAAAATACATACCCCGAAAGGCTCTGCAAAATGCCCTCTGCTCTTACACACTCGTCACTGGTTGGTTTTTCTCGGATGCATTCCTTACAGAGAACCCGCCTGGGTGCGCCCTGACCCCTATTGCCTATGCACAACCTTTCGGGTTCAGACAATCTTTCTTCTATGGCACAGGGCATGTCTGCTCTGTGTCCCAGCTCCTGCCTCAAAGCAACACTTGTGATTCTGCCTCCTCTCAAGCAGCTCTGCCTCTTGGACTCTAATGATACCAGCTCTCTCCCTCCTCTCCCAGCTCTGCTTTCCACCTGTCTTCTTTTCTCATGGATTCCTGGGTTGCTTCATCGTCCTGCCTGGCTTTTCTAGTTCTTCTAGTGCCCCTGTAGATGGTGCCTTGTGTGAGGTTTTCCTGGTGGCTACCACGGAATTACTCCATTTTCCAGAATGACTCCCAACTGCCTAACTGTGAATCCAAGTTTTCTGTTTTCTAAGTCTTTCGATGTTATATAAACGTTTTGATACTTTTTCCTTTTGAAATGTCAATTCATTATTTGATATTCATAACATTTTCACCAGACTTCCTTTACTATTTCTCGCTGTACTTGAATTTCATCAATTTAAAATTAATGAGATTAATGAGCTTATTGGCATCTTAAAGGATGAGAAGTCAATGACAGTTTTGGTGACAAATTATAAAGATTATCATTTACATACTTGTTAAAACAACTAGTTCTTTGTACAAAGATCAAATTATTCTGATTTGTTTAAACAAAAGGGACTATAATAGATTCATCTCAGGAATATCAATTGTTTTGAATCTTTAATGCTGCAATTGTGCAAATCATTTTGGTGTTATTACATTTACAGTGTTCAAAACTGTCATGTAAATGAGATAATACTGTCACTTTTAACATTTTAAAGTGCTTTATAAAGATAAAATGAAGAGCTTGCTCAAGTCACATGGACAGTGACAAACAGAACATTAGGAACTAGTTTTCTATTTCCAGACCTAATGTCTGTCTAAATCCTCCTGTTATACCTCAGCAGGAAGCAAATGTTTTGCTAATGTGACAGGAACCTGAAAAACACAGGTAGTATGTTATGTGGGTGCAGGAAGTAAGTTAATTTAAGATTTAGGGGAATATTGAGTACTACATTGAAAGGTGTCATCTGACGTTACCCATTTTGCAGTACTGAGTAAAATCAGGAATCACAGTGAGTAGATTGCTACTGTGCTCCATTCACTATTATAAAGACTTTTTGCCTGTCCTTCTTTAATTAGCATTAACTGAATAGCCTCATGTTTTTGTAAATACAGATAAATTTCTGACACCATCATGATCATAAAAGTGCAGGCTGACCAGTGACATATTTATAACCAAAGACAAAGCGCATTTGACATTTAATGTTGAATAATATTAAAGGACATCATCTCAGGAAAAGAACTAAAGATTAAAAAATGGAAAAAATATAAGAAAACAATCTGCAAATATGTGAGATAAAAAGAAAATCAGCATTAACAGTATTTTGAGGATATGGAAAATTAAAATCCTATTGTTGAAGAAGAATAGTAACATGACTGGTATTCTCTGTTTAAAAAGTGATTTTCACAACTGATCTAACTTGTACTTTTTAGAAATCCTTTAAAGTAAAATAAATAGGTGTAATTTGGTGCTTTTTACTTCTCTGTGAAGATATTTGTGTCCGAAAGTGCTTGTGAGTCATGAAGGGCTGTACGGGTAGTGCCCAAAAGCTGGCCCTTAATGCCATGTGTCATACTCTGCCGTGTGCTAAAACAAGTCTCAAGGAAGTCGGGCTTTGAAATGGTTTGAGTATGCAAATAGAATATAAAAAGGTAAACTCAATGTGGGGGAGAAGAAAGGATATTGAAGGTGGCTTGGAATAACCTCTAAAGTAAAGATCTGTTTGGTGAAGTATATTAGAACCCAAAATCATGCAATTAGGAAAAAATATTATCAAAGTAGGAAGTAAAGTGATAATTGTTGGGTGCTAATATAGCAGGTTTTGAAGAAGGAGAAAGAGCCTCCAAGCGTAATACCTCCTTCTCTGGTAACCAAACTCGTAATCTCTTGAACGTAAAAAGACAGAGGATAGCATCCTTCTCCTCCTTCTCCTCCTCCTTTCATTATTATCGTTATCATCACTGTAGGGAGTATGCTTCAGAGCTGGCCTTTTGTTTGGCGTGTACTGAATACTCAGAAAATATCGGAGATTTAAGCTGATATTTGGAAATCACTTTGATTCCATTTTCTAAACTTACAGTTTTCATAGTTAAAAACTTTTATATTATACACTAGATGTTTATATACTTAAGTCACATTGTTCTAAATGTTGATGGAAAGTGCGGAACTTCTTTTAATATTTCTTTGCATAAAGCAATATATACAGTAAATCAAGGGGAAAAACAATTTTAAAAATATACAGCAGAAGAAAACATTCGTCTTGATATTTTATCATGGTAAAAGGGGTGCCAAATGTAGTATCAGACTGAATTTAAGGAAAAATGAAAACACAACTAAAAGTGCAAAAAATTCCCGGATAGTGAGTGAAGTATCCTTTTTTATAGTAGTGGTATATATGCTCATTTTCATTTATACTGTTTCTATCATTAAGAACTATGGAGTTCTCAAATCCAAATTGAAAAATCTCTCCTGGTTGATTGGTAAAAAAATAATTTAAATTACTACATTGCTGTATTAATTTAAACTTTATTATGTGATTGTTTCTGATTAGTCAAGAGCTATCCAAAATAACTGCTCCAACTCATGCTGTTAAACTAATATCACACGAGTCTAGCAATCTATAGACTTTCTTTGGATAAAGTGTGTGGTGATTTTATTTGGAAAATCTTGATTTATTGATTTAAGTCAACATAGAAATATTTACTGTGCTTTGAATAGTGTGACTCAAAATGTTCTCTGCTGATAGCCCCTTTCTAAGATTTTTTCCCTCAATGGTTATCCATGCATTTAAATTAAATAGGGCAACAAATTTTATTTTAGAGTATGTATCTACTCTCTTATTTCCTTCTAGAATTAACCACCCCAAAACATACTGCACTAGTAGGTACATGTTCTGTTTCAGCCAATACTGCCAACACAGGCACGTGACCAAAGGGCTATTAAGCCATAAACTAAATCCATAGTCAACAAGGTTAAACCAGAGAGATAAATTAGGTCAAAAGATTCCATCTCTTGGAATGTGAACTAACACTTTCTTTATCAAGGTGTAGACCATCTTCATATCAAAATTACCTATGAACCTGTTTAGAAATATATAATCACAGACCTTACCCCAGCCTTCTGACTCAGAAGCTGCAGAAAACATGATACATGATAGTGTTAATGGAACTAGTAGTTACAGCTGAAATAAAACTCATAAAGTAGCACTGGACTGGAGAGACCACAGGGGTCCATGGCGAAAGCCTAACTCAGGAGGAGTAGCCAGTGTGGGGAGGCAGACGGAAAGAGAAAAAATAGAGTATAGGGACTATACCCCAAGTTTTCCCACACAGTCCTGATGTACAATTATATTCTCAACAAAAAAATTAATTGAGAACCCTTAGGTCTCAAAATGTATCCTGATTTGAACCATAAGTTGGACAATAACTTGACATACAACTCAGCGTGGTTAGTGTGAATTCATGGCCTGGCTGACCTGCACGTACTGTTCTTAGATCATTGAATCATGTCTTCTATTATCAAGACATATTATTCCTGAAAACAAATTACTGCTTTTCTGTCCTCAATGTTTGAAGTGACACCTACAAAACTTTACTGTTTGGTTTATGTCTAATTTTTGTCATTAAAAAGTAATTAAAGTTATATACTGAGTAATTAGTGATCATATGTAAGTATCAAAGCTGGTTCTGGTTGTCAGATGTCACAGGGGCACATTCTGAGATTTCGCTCAAGTTAGTTCCTCATCACCCCATCGCCCTTGATTAGCACCCACGAACAGCGACTCCATTGCCTGGTCTTTTGCCTCCACCATATACCTTTCTAGTACACCACTTCATGCGTTCTCCTATATCTTCCAGTGATACTAAAAGCATCAGCTGTGGAAAGAAACTACACCATGCATGACTATGTCTGTAGGCACAGAAATCCATTCTCAATTTTTCTGACAAAAATGTTTAGATGTTTTATAGACATATGTTGAGCATTACTTTTCAGGACCATAAAAAGCCAATGAATGGGACTTAAAATTTTTATTTCATTTAAATAATTTCTCCAAAAAATGTACCTTTTTCTTACGAGCAACAGAATATACTAGCCAATTTGCAATAGTAACTTTATTTATTATTATTTTATCTATCTATTTATTTATTTATTTATTTATTTTGGTACCAGTGATCAAACTCATGACCTTGTGCTTGCCAGGCAGGTGCTTGTGCAATAGTAATTTTGGCAACAAAACAATATAAAATGAACTAAACAGTAAAAATAGCAAATCTTTTCCACATGTACAACTCAATTGAACTCTTACAACTGTTGTTACTAAGTAGTAGTGCAGAAAGTACTATGATTGAGAGACTCCGTGCCTTAGAAAATAAATGGTTTCCCCCTTTTCATAATGAGTACTATTTTAAAGGTAGAGCAAAGCAATAGTTTAAATAAAATTCTAACTTGGCTATATTTTTGGCTTTTAGAAAAAGAAACTATGCCAATGTATGTGTGATAGTCTTCACCATAATTTTAAAAGGCTCTGAACTTCAATTTCTACCTGATTCGTCCTAATATCACCTCTCATTTAAAGTATACATGCTAGGAGATTGCATTCAAAACAGCACATGCACAGGTGAAATATTCATAAAACCCTGAATTCCAGTCCTCTAACTTTTGCTTGGTTTCCCTTTTGAAAAGAGAAAGAAGATACAGCCCACTGAATTATTATGGCTTTGCCAACATTTCATTGCTTTGTTCCAACTCTTGTACTTATTTTGCCATGGAGCTTTGAAGACTAGCAGTAGTCCACTAATTTCTTGAATAGGCTGCTCTGGTAGATGCCCATTAAAAATTCATAAAAATATAAAAATTATAGACATCAGAACATGAAAAGTACAGTTACTTCACTTTTTTTTCTGAAATTTAATTTATTTTGGGTAATTTCTCCGATTCTTATTGGCACACATTTACAAAAAGATAATAAGGTAGCTAGTATGACCTCTGTTTTTAAACTACATAGAGGTTATGTTGAGGACAAAGAATAGTTGTTTACTGAGGGTCCTATACTGAGTAGCAGAATGGAATGGGACCCAATTCTCTTGATACCGAGGCCATTGCTTTCTTCCATAGGGCCGGATGGCTCTTGTCTGCAATCAAATTGGACATGCAGCATTAATTAGCAAGCTGAAAGCACTTTTGTTTTCACTTTTGGCTAGCAGACTCCAGTGAGTCTCTCATTTACACATTTCAGTCCTGCAGACACTTGCAGACGAGTATTTTGAGAGCTGGTCTGTAATTTGGCTTAGTCCATTTCTGTATGTATAATGTAAGATATCCATTTATTTCTCATTCATGTTATGGAAGGATTGAGTGATTGCCAAAATCAATGAATGAATCCATAAAAGACAATTGTGTTGTCAATCCTATTCCACTTTTATTTAGTGTGGAAATTAAGTCTTTTGTAGTGACAGCTGATATAAATACGACGACCATTTTAACAAATCAGTGGCAAAATATTCTTTCCAACGACTGATTCAAAGTCATGATAAAAATGAAAAACTTTTATCTTTGAAACCTTAATCATTGTTTCTTGGGAAAGATATCTATTGATCTATCTGTGAATCATCTATCTTCTCTGGAAATATGCATATCAAACTGCTAGCACAGTATTATCCTCAGAGAGTACAAAACACTGAAAGTGAAGTATGGAACACTCTTCATTTTTCTTTACACATTTTGGGTACTTTGGGAATTTTCTTTCATGATTATATTTTCAAAACAAAATTTTATTAATATGTTTTATAACTTTATCAATTGTACCTTAAAATAAAACAACATCCAGGACAAATTCTTAGCTTTTTAGTACACAGGCAAAGTACCATAGATGTTTGGGGCTGAGATTCCCATAGAAATCCACGTGGATTGCTGAAGTCTTTTTACACCCTATTTCTCTATGCAGAAAAATGACTGCATGATAACGCAGTAAAATCTCCTTGAATAGCTAACTTCATCAACAAGAACAAAAAGAACCATGGACGATATACCACAGTAACAGGGATGTAATCTAGAATTCAAGCTAATCCCACACTAAAATTGTTTGTATACATTTGGTCAATAGTACACTTTATATTTTAACAGCCTTCCTGCGTTTTTCTCCTTTTATTGTAAGTAAAAGATTTATTTAGTCTATAAAAGGTTAGAGATGGTGCAGATAACATGATTAATTGTCAAGGATCACTCCAGAAAATTTTATCTGATAACCAAATATACTCTAGGATGCAAAATACATAATAAAAATACTTGCCAAATTATAGATCTAGTGTTCTCTTATAGATTCAAAAATACACATTTTGCTTGTAATTGCTAATTTCTCCAAACTCAAATGTTACAATAAGAGAGTTATCAATAATACCATGTTAGTCCCAGTACTGCTATTTCTCTTGAGAAGCTAAAATGTAAGATATAAACTTTAGGAGAAGATGGATTCCCTAGGAAAAGACCCACAAATGTTGAGGTCAAGAAGAAAAGCAAAAATAACATTACAATTTTAAGCTCAAAAATGCATTTAGAAGTTTGTCTCAGCCACAGGTGATGGGTCTGAGCTGTCCTCTCTCCGAGTGTCTCGGGACAGTCCAAAGGCTGCCACTACCTGGCCCGCGGTTGCCCCGGCCATGCCCACGGCGGCTGCACCCATCATCAGCTTGGTCCAGAAGCTGGTTCTGTAGGAGACCAGAGGCAGATACTTTCTAGTTGGGAGCAATCATGCAGAAATGAAGTATTGTGTCTTGAAAACTGATAGAACAGAACCAAAAGATTTGGTTGTAATTGATAATAGGCACGTATATACTAAACAAGAGGTGCGGGAACTTCTTGGTCGTTTGGATCTTGGAAATAGAACAAAGATGGAACAAAAAGGGTCCTCTGGGTTATTTCAAGCTGTTTCAGCATTTGGTGTTGTAGGTTTTGTCAGGTTTTTAGAAGGCTATTATATTGTGTTAATAACCAAAAGGAGAAAGATGGCAGATACCGGAGGCCATGCAATATATAAAATTGAAGATATAATAAAAGCATTAAGAAAAGAACTCCGAAACAATCTGTGAGAATTTGTAACAAAAATGAACAACAATAAAATTCCACATTTTTAGGACATTTGTCTCCACTGTCCTCTGCAGAATGGCAGCCACAGGAAAGAACTAAAGGCAAAGAAGACTCTTGGTATCTCTGTTTGACCAGTGTTAAGAGAAGTACACATCTCCTGCCTCTTAACAGAGAGTAGTCAGTCATCCCTGGGGACCTTATTAGCTAAAATACAAAAAAAAAAAACCCTTGGTTATCATTCATACATTTCCTATATGCTTAAAGCAATTTCTGGAGAGAATATATGTGTGCAGCATTCTCCAATAAAGCCAGAGCTTCTGGGTTTTCTAAATTTTAAAACTTGTCTCAAACCATTAGATAAGCATGAAAAGTAGATTTTCTTTTTTTCCTTCTTCCTCTTCTTTTTAAAAAAGTATTTTACTAGTTGCAATAACCATTATTAGACAAGGGAGGAAGTTACAGGCTGTGTCAATCAAAGTGAATTTCTCATTCTCATTATAAAATCGACCTTGAGTTTGTTCCAAAATCATTGCATTAGCTATACCATAATGGGGATTATTGCTCTTAATATCTATTATGCAGAGAACTTCTTATACTACAGTTATTTTTATTAAAAGCTATGAAATATAGTGATTCCATTATAGATAAAAATAGTTTTTAAAAGATTATTTCTGTTGCTTGAAGTTATGCATGAGATTTAAAGGTACAGTATAGTATAATTAAGCAATGTAGAATTATATATAGGTATGGTATGCGGGAGCAAACACTGAAAGCTTTTTCTACAGGTCACAGGTTGTGAGTATCCTTTAGTATATTTTGGCTCCAATTTGCTTCTGCTGACCCCTTTTAAGACCCAATCACAAGTGCTGCCCTTTGTTTTCCTGGCTGTAATTTTCCTAGCCTTTCCTCTAGTCCATTCAGTGAAAACTACGGATCGGAGAAAGAAGCAAGTTTATTAACTTGGGAGTTCGTGTTCATAAATAAAAATTCTGAGCTATCTCCCCTACCAAGGCACTTTTCCTCTGCAAGTAGAGAGAAAAGGTCAGGAAACATGATGCCGTTTTCTAAAATCTAAGGGAATATGTCCATCATCTCCCATCCCAATTGTTATAAACCTCAGAGGATTCAGATGAAGATCAAATGTTGGAAAAGTTGTCTGTTGCTCTTCAACAATCTCCCAAACTTTCAGGTGAGTTTAAGAACAGGTAGCATGTATATTCACGGACTATGGAATATATCGATCAAATAGTACCAATCAAACAAATCCTAATCAGAAAAGAATAAAGGAGAGAAAACCTTAAGCATTAACTGATACTAAAACTGGCAGATGAGTGATGGTAAAGGCTGATGTCATTTATTAAGTATTTAGTGCAGTGTAGGTTTCTTTGTCTTAGCTATCGCTTTTATTTCCCAAAACAGTTCCACAGAATCGTTTATTGTCTCTGTATTGTGAACAGGGAAGGTTTCGCGTGCTGAAGGCCTCCCACATTATGACGCCACCTGTGTTTCCAGAACGCGCCCCATTCTGTCAGGACTGTATGTTGTACTAACCTTCATCCCAGCACATTGTAGACTTTGAAATAGGAGAAACAGCATGGCTGAGAGCATGGGCTTTGCAATCACTAGAATACACATTCAGAACCCAGCCCTGTCCTTTACAAGTTGTGTAGTTTGGCTATAATATCTCTGTGCCTTACTTTCCTTAGGAGAGAATAGGGTACCTATAGTTTTATATTACAGGACACTTGTTAAGATTAAATGTGTAAATGCTTGCACAGCATCTAGTTGTGTCCATAACAAGGAAAACAGTATTATTGTTGAGGGGACAGATAGCCTCTGATTTTCTCTGTATTCTTATAGTGTGCCTAGGGAGCAACAGACCCAAGGGCAGGCTATTAAATGCTCATTGAATGACTGAAAAATGAATGACTCAATAGATGGATAGATGATGAATGGATGTATGATTGATGGATGGATGGGTGGGTATATAGGTGAATAATCTTCTAAATCTCAGAATAAAATACTTCCTGTTAAAAGTATTTGTCGCTATCATTTAGGATAGGTTTCTATGAGATATGAGAATGACTAATGGCCTGGTAACTTATAACATGGGTATACGGGTAAAGATATACACAAGGCAAGAATGAAAACAAAAATCGTCCTCATCACTATCTTTCCATGTGGTATCCAAAATTGCCTGGAGTGCCTCATCTAAGAAATGACAACGTGAGACACAGAGTGACATGAAATAATTTTTTTGTTTGTAAGTTATATTCTTTGGCCTTTCTAAACATGTTTCCACACTAATAACACTGGGGCAATTATATGTGCCTTCCAGTTTTGTGATAAGTTAAAGAGATAATGTGTGTAAAAGGTTTGTTATGAAAGGCTGAAAGGTACTGTCTTTTTGAGGAAGGAATGACTGCCATCTTAGCACCCCTTCCTTATCATACCTTTTTTAAAATACACAGAAGTTTCAATCATTTGATTTTCTTATCCAGGAATGGATACTTCCAATCCGTAAACGTGTACCTCCATCCATCTAAGTAGACAAATGGTGTATCCATTGATCTATTGAAGAGCTGAGAGTTGTAATGTATTTTTTTTCTACTTTATGGCGCAAATGTATGTGAAATTCTGCCCAGACTTTGTACTCACCCTTGCATCAACCATATACAAACTCTGATAAACTGTGTTTTCTGTCTTTCTTTCATATGGATCATTTGTTGGCAGGATTGTATAGTTTAATTTCACTAATAGTTAAAAACTTTAGACCACCAACAACTGTTAATCATTGAGGTTGTTTCTGCAGTTAGCATAATTATTAACATTATCATCGTTTCAGAACTACAATGATAGAAAATTACACTAATTATAAAGAAAAAATAGAAAGAAAATGCTTTTGTCTCTAACTAATTGGGCAACTCTTCAAAAGTGCCCCACCATTCAACTGAATATATACTTCTTTCCCTTTGTGTTGAATTTTTTTTGTCATATATTAACATCAAGAGCAAAGCACTAAACTTTTCCAGTTAAAAATTATTAAATTTAAAAGTATCACCATTTGCAAAGATAAGTTTTTTTGTTCTAATAATGTTCTCTAGCTCAAAACAAAAACACACGTTAAGTTTTCACTTAATTGTTATATGATATACAAATATCTTAATATTTTCCTCTTTAGGGGAAACAAAAGACAGGAAGTAACCCAAGAAATACTAAAGACACTTTAAAATTTTGTGCAACATGTAGTGTGACTCAAAACCAAATTACAAGTTGCCTATTATAAGCAAAAGCAGTATTAGCATTTTTAAGTCTAAAAATTAAAATTCAGATCCCTAAATTCATTGCTGCTTCTCATCACTACAGCTGTAACAAACCCCTCTTCCTTTGACTTTCCTTCGGTCTAGTGATTGCACCTATGCCCTTGAGCCTAGATGGTTCTTTCCTTAATAATATCCAATCCTTAGCCATGTGTATCCACTGTGCTTATTTTATTTCACTGCCTGTCTCTGGATATTGTGAATTTCTGTCTATTGACCATGACCATCAAACTGAGTGTTTTTAATGGAAGCCTTATCTTCAACCAGTTGCCTTGCAAATATTAACACTTACATTGTCACCCATTCATTGAGCCTAAAAAATTCTTGAATGAACAAATTCATATGTGAAATTCCAAAATTATGTATCTGTGAGTAGTTTTTCATCTGTTCTTCACCTTTAATCATAGCAATTCCATGCTAACTTAGGTTTTCAGTCCTAATCATCTCTGCCAACTCTTGCTCATACTATACATTCACCTTACACCACATGTGAACATCTGTCTTTACAGAGCACTACTCTATTTCTCATTCCTGGTTCAAAGATGCCCATGCACCTCTACCTGCTGTCAAAAAAATATATAATCAAAATATTTGTCCCAGGCTCACGCTGGTCTTTGTACAATCTAATTTCAACAACTTCTCTGGTTATCTCTCCCTACCACGCCACACATCAGTTTGCGGGCAACTCTAAGAAAACAAATAAAACATCCATCATGTCTTGAAACATATAATCAATGTTAAAGAATATAAAAAAATTTTACAACAGCATGAATTCAAGAAAGAGAAGTTGTTACAATTTAATGTTTCTTTAAAGTGGCCTTTCTAAAAAAATAAAAAAATAAAGTGGCCTTTCTAACCTACTGATGTGTCATAGAATTGGGTCAAATATGGTCAAATTGAACTTGAATTTGATTTTAAAAAGCAAATAAAAATATTTTTGTATCCAAGCATCATCTTTTATGCTATTTTTTATCTTCATCATCCTCATAACAGACACATCACCTTTCAACTCTATTGGATATTATTAGGTGTTATGCTCAGTTTACCTGATAACTGAGTACTGTACAAATCAGGTATTAGTGCCTTCCATGTATTTGTTGGTCAAGCGTTCCCCAGAGGATGTTCATGCTGTGAATTTCTTAGGCCACTGCTGTGGTTTCCCATGCAAAAGTTCAAATCATTTATAGATCACCCATGAACCAATAGTTTTTGGAAGACCTTAGTGTTGTGAAGATTTTTATTCTTAAAATGACTCTTAAGAGTTTCCCAATGACTCTCCAAAACTTTGAGACCAATTCAAGGGCAAAGTAACTTCCTCTTTCAAAGATACCTGCATTATTGTCTTTTGAAATAATTAAGCTTAGGAGGATGACCCAGTCCTTATCAATCAATGACTCAACTGAGTAAAAGGGCTAAACCAAACCTGCCTCAGAGAGACACCAAATATCCACCAGTCTTCAGATGACTGTACTGGGCTCCAGGCTGATCACCAGTACATGCTCCAAAGATAAAGCACAGAGGAAATGAAATGGAAAATTCTAAGTAACATAAACTTTACTGTTATGTGTGTGTTTGTTTGTTTTTTTGTGTAACTGGGTAGGAATGCCTCTTGAGCAATTTGAGCTAAGGTAGTGAATAAGCCAAAATTTTAACTTGTGTGTTTAAAACTGTATCTCAGTTATTTATGCACTTTATTATCCAGTGTATGGTACCTGTGTTTTCTCAGCCTTCCTTCTTATTTCCTAGTCTTGCTTTATCAAATGTAAGCCTAGGATCATATGGTAACCTCTAAATTTCACATTTTTCCAGAATGAAGTCATTGGTATCTCCCATTTTTGTCCAAACTCTATGAAGAAATATAAGCTATTACAGTTAGTTTACAGAAGAGTGTAAAAAGCAGCAGATTTGACCCCTTTTATTGGTAATTTTTAAGGGTCCTACCCTAAGCTACTTCTAGGAATTATTGAAAAACTGTTATTTGAGTAATTTACAATCATTTACTGAGAGGGACTCTCTGACTTCCTGCTTTGTCTCTTTTTTCTTAAGAGTGCCAGGGTCTGCATAGTGACATCCTGAATGCCATTAAACCAAGTAGGACCCTCCTGATTTCATATGTACTTCCCGATATGGAGAATAATTTTATGCAATATTTTAATACAAGTTTACTAGTCTAAGACCTATAGCTTACTATAGCCTTAAGTTTCTGAGAAATGAAATGTACATGTGATCATGATCTTTTTTTTAATGACAACACCCAAGTCTCTCTCATTCTGAGAAATTAAACACACTTCAAATAGCAATTAAATATTTTTATGATAATGGTTATATTTAGTATAAACAGTCATGTTAGTTGTGTGTGAAATATTAGTAACCAAGGCTTGTGCACAGGGGAAATAAAACCCATTTTCAAATATGTGTTATAACTATATAGTCAATAAACAATTGAAAAATACAATGAATACAATATGAAACAACTTTGTCATGAATATTTTAAATAAAAAATATATTCTGGGTAACACACTCTGGAAATCATAACCATAGGTTGCATCCTAGTAGTATAGTATGTAAAATCCATTTATTCTTGAAAAAGTGTTTTTGTTTCTGTTTATGAATTAAAGTATCCTTTTAAGTAATTAAGTTTTTGAAAGACTGTATACCTCCACAATACATATTAATATCAAACACTTCAAAATCATATAAAAGTTTCCAGCTTTTAAGCTAAAAATGTTATTCCATGCTAATTATGGAAGGAATTGTGTAATATAAACCAAGGGGGAAAATCCTGAACAAACCCATAAAGATTTGAGGCAAGCAACAGAAATCCTGAAGGATTCACACGTTGCACAGACTTTATGCTGACAATTTGAAGTACCAATACCAAATAAAACAGCTAAATAATTTCCTCTTCCCCAAAGAATACCTTTAAATCATATTATAATTACCTTAAAAGAACTACACCACTTGTAAGCTTCTAGGAGGATTTTAAAACAGATGTACACATAATTGCAAAAGAGCACTTGCAATCCTAAAATGAAATTTCACCACTTTTGGTGTTGAAGAAATGTAATTTACTTAGAACACGGATTTCTTCTACAATTTTTTTTCCCTCTATGGAATTTTAAATTTAAATGCACAAAACTTGAGACAAATAAATAAGCACCAAAAGCATACAATACATTTTTGTCTATCTAATTTTGCCACGCTCCCAGGATTTTACATGAACATTTTAAAAGTATCTAAAATTTTTCCTCAAGTTACTGATCTGGTAAGCCTTTTAAATATTTGTTAAACTGGGAAAACACTGGCATTCTGTCGGAGTCCCCTGTCATTCTCCTGCTGCATGGGACAGTCTTTAACAAGACTTACACACATCTCATTCATCAGTATGCTACTCTGGAGGAGCTCACACTTACGGTGAATTCTGCTCTTCAACTTAAATACCAATGTCTGTGGCAGGCCAGTTCTATCATTGCCGATCCAGCATCCCTCAGGCGAGGTCCAACCTTTCCCTCGAAGTGCACCCAGGGATTAGTCTGACTTCCCCTAAATTCTCTCCTCTGCACAGTAAGAGCTAATCTTTCCTGTATGAAGCAGGAGATGGTGTTGCTATGACAACAGAGCACATTCTAGCAGTGGGACTACTGAGATGATCCTTCAAAGACTCCGAAACATGCACTCAGTCTTCCTCCAGGGCTATGGGCTCCTTCCTTTAGGATTTAATCCCCCAACAAGTTTACTGTCAGCCCGGGTTGTTGATTATGTATGCATTTTGCTATAGGGAGATCATTGTTTAAGAACGTGGGTGGAAGATCACAGAATTATTTAATAAAAGTGCTATTCTCAGTTCTATTAAATTTCCAGTTGTGAATGCTCTATAAATCTGTTTTGAAACAAATACTACCCCCACTTAATTTTAAAGCATCCTGCTTACTTTTAGTTTTTCTAAAATGATAAGATGTTAAGAATGGCATCATCAAGGGAAGTGTTTTTTGTTGTTGTTGTTGTTTTGTGTATTATCACCATTGCATCAATTGGAAGGTGAGATACAGACATATACGCACGCACACACACATGCACACACACACACACACACACACACACACACACACAACCATTTTCTCTCCCCAGCATCAATGTGTGGAGCCTTGAGATTTCAGGGTGGGGGAGGGGATATGCTAACAAAAGCAAATCCCTGCAGCCACATTTTGCATACATTTATTAGTCAGAGAATAATCACGGTAAGCACTAATCATTTAGAAAAATAATCATAAGTGGAATTTAAGTGCCTATGCCACAAGAGAAGAGATCTAGCATTAGCCCATATTATATGAAGGCAGATTTTAGGCATTATTTTCAAACAGAGCAGATCCATTTGGGGGGAGATAATAAACAAATACATCATTGTATATTTTAATAGTTGATAATGCATTTTACTAGTTTTACCACTGTACTATTTCGAACACTCATTTTCTTCACAGGCATTCCTACAATTCAAGCATACCTCTCCCTCTCATGGGGAAGAAAGACCTGGGGCAGGAAAACTTTCCCTCTTCAGCTTCAGAGGTTGGGTTCACCACCCAGCCAATCACTTTGTCTTTTTCACTTTTTTATTTCCTCATTATAATTCTCATTTCCTAATCCTTTATGGCAGGAGCCGCTATTACTATCATTCTTCCCCCAGTGTCTGTAATTACTCACCTTTGTGGCAGAAGCAATATAATCTCCATCATCTACCCCCACACTTTCAGTGCAGAGAGACCTGGACTTTATGGGTGTTGTTGTCACTCAGGTGTGAAGGGAACTACAGGCTAAATAGTGGATTCAGTGTTTTATTGGTTTTCTGGCAAAATCTCTGTGCTGTCTTCAGTTACTTCTTATCACCCTAATGAGTTTGAAAAGCTTTAAGATAATGACTAGATTTCAATATTGCACATAATGTATGCACTCTCATACATATAAAATGAAGGACATTTTAAAACTCATTTTGATTTGTGCTTTTTCTATGACAGTAAGAAAACAACAGTTAAATTTTTGTTCAATGTGTGTTGGAATAAATGCCTAGGATGCAAATGTATCCACTTCACACAACACGGCAGATCATTTTTCCTTCAGAATCCTCTTTCTAGAGCTTGTCTGAAGATGCATTCTCATAATTTAAAAAGTTATAACACCTGTTTTCATTATGTTCATTATTATCTAATTAGTTAAAGGCTTTTTAAAAAAATTCACTCTTTCTTCAGGGGAACTGGATAAATGCCAAAACATGCAAACAACATATGGCTTACTTTTAAAATCGAGCAACTAGAATTACTTATTTCTGAAGAATTTCTTGCTAAAAAATGTGTTGAAATAATTTCCTGCTCTAATAGGTAATGTTTACCATCTGCTATTCTTTTACCACTGCCTACCTAGAGATCAAGCATATTGTGTTTTGCAGTGCCCCATCCCCCCAAGAAGACAATATTATTTATAAAGGTAGTTTACATAGATCATACCGAGTGTGCCACAATTTATGTTTAAATTTTGAAAGTGATTTACACCCAACTAGTAATATATGAGTAACAGAAACCCTTAGAAGTTTGAGTTTTATAATTTTCTCCCATGTGTTATTTATAAGAGCTCCTATTTCTCAATATGATAATCAGTATGTACAATAAATTGCAATACTATGTTTTTCTTAGAGGAGATGGGGCAGAGAACATAGGAGAAACAGTATTTTATCAAAATAAATTCTAAGGATTCTATAGTTTGGATGTTGAAGAGTCCCACAACCTGATGTGTTAAGTAAAGACTTGGTCCTGAGGTGTCAGAACTTTGAGGAGCTGGGCCTTATAGGAGATCCTTGGAAGGAAGGAGTGCCCTCAAAGAATTGAGTATCTAGCCTATTTTCCTTTCTCTCTTCCCTGCCTGGAGATGTGATGGTTTTGCTCCCGTGTATGTACTTGCCATGATGATCCACCACCCACAGCCCTCCCCAGAAGTAAGCAGATGAAGGTGCCATGCCTTTGAACACCCAAAAACGGAAGCTCAATAAATCTTTTCCAACTTAGTTGCCTCAGGCATTTCAGTGTAGTAACACAAAGCTCAGTAATATAA
Source organism: Cuniculus paca (assembly GCA_004365215.1). Taxonomy (NCBI): domain Eukaryota; kingdom Metazoa; phylum Chordata; class Mammalia; order Rodentia; family Cuniculidae; genus Cuniculus; species Cuniculus paca. The sequence continues at coordinate 4,846 of RJWT010013252.1, read as the reverse complement.
GAATGATTCCCAAGGCAGTTCTGAGGAAAAAGTAATGAAATGCTACAGCCAGTGGCAAGAAGAACAAAGAGTGAGCCAAAAACACTTTTTTTCTAGAAATCTCCATCTTATGGAAAATCTGGGGGCATAGTCATTAGACCTCAGCTGAACACTGAAAACACAGATTCTAGTGAAAAATGCATTGAACATCTTTGTCTGCATCACCAAAATGAGGAACATAGTAGTATCTACCTCATGGGATTCTTACAAGATTTTAAGGAGTGAAAATATACAAACTACTTGCTAAACCATAGCTAAGACTACAATAAATAAGATCATCTTTGAATATGGACAACTACCTAATCTCTTTTAGTTTTGCAAGAGAATGAGCTATTACTCAGAAAATTTAATTAGCACTCTCTTTAGTAGACTTTATGATAGGGACTGAAATTCAAAGACTGAGGTCAATGACCTATAACACAGCAACAATGAAAGACCAGGAAATAGAGTGGCTAACTCTTCCCGAGAATTCTGGGAAGCCTTCATAATGGAAGTGGTCAATTCCTAAATAGGAAATTTAAAAATATATAGGCAAATATTTATTCTTTGTATATTAAATAGGATTTTTCCTGCCACTTCTATAATCTTAGTACCCAATAAAACAAAGTGAATAAATAATATCTAAGAATGATAAAATATGTCAGAAGACAAAAGTCTAAACATATCTGAACATTATAGGTTTACAATGTTAAAAAAATATTGCTTTCATTCAAAAAGCATGTTGTTCAGTTTTTTTATATGTTCTAGATAGAAATCCGTTGCCTGAGGGACAGTTGACTAAAGTTTTTTTCCCACTTTGTGTGTTGTCTTTTCACTCTGGTGGTGATTTCTTTTGATGTGAAAAAACTTTTTAATAAGATGAGATCCCAGTTGCTGATTCTTTGAAGTATTTCCCATGCATTCTGGATTTCATTCATGAACTCTCTACCTACACCTATGTCTTCAAGGTTTCTACGTACTTTCTTTTCCAGTAGATTCAGTGTTTCTATTTTAATATTTAGAACCTTTATCCATTTTGACATTAGTTTAGTACACGACGATAGAGATGGGTCTAGTTTTAGTCTTCAACCTGTCGAGAGCCAGTTTTTTAAGTACCATTCATTGAAAAGACTATCTTTCTTCCAATTAACATGTTTGACCTAATTTTCTCAAAGATAAGGTGACTGAGTGTGTTTGTAGTTGTGTCTGCATCTTCCAATCTTTTCCACTGATCCTCAAGCCTGTTTGCTTTTCCATTACCATACTGATTTTATCACAGTAGCCTCATAGTATAATTTCAAATCAGGGATTGTGATGCCTCCTGCCTTGCCTTTGTTGCCCAGAATTGCCTTTGCTATTCTAGGTTTCGTCTGGTTCCAGATGAATTTTAGGGATATTTTCTCTAGTTCTGTGAAGTATGTTAATGGTATTTTGATTGTAATTTCATTAAATCTGCATAACAATTTTGGGAGTATGGCTGTTTCCATTATGTTGGTTTTTCCTATCTATGAGCAATGGATATCTTTCCAATTTCTGATATTCCCTTTGATCTCCTTTTTCAGAGTACTGTAATTTTCAATATAGAGATACTTTAGACTCAATCCAAAAATGGATATCTGAAGTGAATACAGACTTTTCAGATAAAAATACTAGCAGTAAATAAATATATGAAAAACTTCAGTATCACTGATCATTCAAGAAATGCAAATTAAAACAATGCTGAGATTCCATCTCAGCCCAGAAAGAATGACCACCATCAAGAAATCAATCAATAACAAATGCTGGAGGGGCTGTGGGGAAAAAGGAACCCTTCTCCACTGTTGGTGGGAGTGTACATTGGTGCAACCACTATGGAAATCAGTGTGGTGATTCCTCAAAAACTAGAATTAGAGGACCATAATCCATTCAACTATTTCACTTCTGGAAATCTTAGAAGAATTAAACATATCTTACCATAGCAATATATGTGCACCCATGTTTATAACAGCACAATTTGTAATAGCTAAATGTTGGAAACAGCACAATTGCCCATCGACCAAGGAATTGATAAAAAAAGATGTGGTATTTTTATACAATACAGCGCTACTCTGCCATAAAGAAGGATAAACTTGAGACTTTTATAGGAAAATGGGTGCAACTTGAGACCATACTCATAAGTGAAAAAAATCAGATTCACATGTGTGTAATCATCATATTGTCTCCCTTGTGTGAGAAACAGAAAGAGTAAATAAGGTCTAAAGTGTACAATAGATATTATGAAATGAGAAGAAACTATTCAAAAGGAAAGAAACTATTCAAAAGGAAAAAGGAACTAGGATTGGTGAAAGGAGAAAGGACAGTAGGGAAAAGGGAAAAATGCAAGTCAATTACAATATTAGTGTCTCTTAGTTCATTAAGGAAGATTTGTGCTAATATTGATTGGAAAAATTTTATGCCCATATTTTGTTTCCTGAACAACTACTTTAAACATAACACATGATATGTTAACTATTGTTATTCTCCTATTATTCTGTTATGAAATTTTACCTTTTTCCATAAAATAAAGCATATAGTTCTAGCAGTGAGACAAAATAATACATGTTTGGTTCATAAAAGCAAATTGTCTTTTTGACACTCTTATTTATTTTGACACTCTTATTTCCCTTTAAAAAACAAACTTAAGAGATATAACCATTTTAAATTGTGCAATTAAATAAATTCTAGATGGGTTAAAGATTTAACTTAAAATACTGTAAGAGAGATTTTAAAAAATATAAGCAGGGGAAAATAAACTTCAGAATCTCTCTGATAAATGACACACTCTTTGGTCCAGAAAGCTAGAGGTCTATTTCCACACCTTGACATTATTTATTAGCCACTCATTTATTTAGCAGCAATAGTGTGTATTGGGAACACAAAGAAAAAGAAGACAGTCTTTATCTTCTAGAGGTTACTAGTCTAGCATTTCACAAGCCTTTGCCATTCAGAGTGCTTATTATTTTGATAAAATCAAGCACAGGATGCTATGAAAACATACAAGAGAGGTCTTTGTCTTCATACAGAAAGGTATACACAGTTAATGAGCATGGAAATGGAGTCATATTGTACTAGCTCTAGCAGTCTAGTGTTCATACTGAAAATAATCAGGAAATCTAGCTTTTAAAAATTTGTACTCAAAATCTGTTTGAATGCATCAGTTGGCCAAGAGACAGCTAGGGTGTGACAGCCCTAAATCCCAGAAAAAGGAAATCAGAGAAACGTAAACTAAAAGTAGCTTTTTTCCTCTGTGAAAATGTCAATTTTCTTGTAAAAAAGAGGGAAAGTAAGATTTTTTTGCTAGTAGGTAGAGTAAAGAGTAAAAGTTTTGGAAACCCCATAACATTAGAGGAAAAAGAAATGGATTTCAGGCTGAAAATGATAGCAGGATGTAAGTAGTCGAGATTGCAAAAAGAAGGTAATAGCAGAAAAGTGAGACCACTACACCTTGATTTTGCTTTTGAGAACTTTGCATAACCTTGTATTTCAGAGAACAAAAGGCAAAAGAGATAAGTAGAAAAGTTCTGGGAAAAAAAAATCACCTTTTGCTGTACACTGGTCTCTGAATTAAACTGACAAACTGTTACAGTTGATACATTATGTCAACTTGAAAAGTTTGTAAGTTTAACTGAGAGACTCAGCAAGGAGCCAGGGTTCTTACTTTGTAAATATCTTCATCCTGTACAAAGGAGGGCAAGGACATTTTGTGAGTGTTACACCCACCCTGAAAGGGGGGGGGGCTATGCACAATATATGGGAGGAGAAGAGGCTTGTTTTCTCTTTTGCTCTGGCCGCTGCCTTGAAGAGTTGCCCCAGTGGCATGCCACCCTGCCTTGGAGCCAGCTGATTGTGGACTGAAATCCCCAGAAACTGTAAACTAAATAAACCTTTCCTTGCTTCACTTTGGGTGTCAGGTGTTTTATCCCAGCAACAAGAGAAAAGTAACCAAGACACAAACCAAGGACCTTCACTGAAGATGGGCTTTTGTAAGTGGTCCAGGCTTTCATTTGGAACCTCCACTAGGTTAGGCCCTATGAGGAGATGAAGAACAGATGAAGACGGAAGCCCATTGTGAGAACACCCAGCAGCGAGTCAGTTCAGTACTTGATTTGATTCACTCATTGCCTATAAGGGGAACTCTCTGAGCCAGGCATCTTCCCAGGACCTTCTATTATTTTTCATACCCAACTCCAGAATTTCATTTTAAAAATTGTAAAGCATACCAAGAAATAGGATCGAGATCAAAATACAGATTACAAAAAAGTAATAGCAAGATAACCCATGAAGATAGCTCAGGTGTTATAGTTATTACAAATGAACGTTAAAACCATAGTAATTACCATAATTACCATGTTTGTGTGAATAGATAAAAAGAGGAGTGATTTCACCAGAACCGGACTCTAGAAAAGGGAATCAAGTGGACAGTCAAGAATTTAAAATATTACATTATTAAGAGTAGTGTTTAGTAGAGAGATTTTACAGTTGATAACAGAAAGACTAATAGGAGTAATATGTTAAAATATAGAGCAATAGATAATATTTAGACTGAAATATTAAGTGCATGAAAAAAATTTAGATACATGTAGCAAACAGGAAAATGATAATATCAGTGATGTGCTAATAAGTTTTACAGCTAGTCTCAAAAAAGTGGGGCACAATATCATGAATTTCTCTGATAAAAAGGATACTTAACACACATTTACAAATAATAATAGGATATATAATACTCTATCATAAATTCCATATAGCCAATTGCTTCTCTCTGAATACTTTCATTGGATTTTGCTGAACTATCATATTTGTTTACAACATA
>RJWT010013251.1:0-21874 GCA_004365215.1 Cuniculus paca | reverse complement strand
GTACTGGATCTAAGAAGAAAAGCTCAAAATAAGGACCAAGGCTCCCCCAAAAAGTACCACAGCCATCCTCAGCAATAATGAGGTCTCAAGCTCTTCCAAGAATGAGAACAGCCAAGTACATATCAGGATGCCAGCATGACAAGCTTCTCCTGGAGATTAAACAGCACACATCTTCCCCTCCTAAGCCAGGAAGCAATGCTCAAAGCAAGGACCAAAACTTCCCTGAAATGAACCTCAGTCATTCTCAGAGACAAAGTCTCAAGCTCTTCCAGTGATAATAGCCAAGTTAATATCAGGGGAGCCAGCACGAGAAGCTCCTCCAGGAGAACTAATGTGTCTAAACGACAACACTACTCTTTCTCTCCAGATCTCCTTTTTATTCTGGCAATGGTCTTTAGGTGGGCATTCCATTCTCAGCACCGTGCTGATTCAGTTCAACTGGTTTTAAGTTGACCACCAGTTACCAATCCACTACTGTAGGGAAAATAGAAAAAATATGCCAGTTATACTATTCGTGTCTCATAATTCATCAAAAGTAAGATTTATACAATGTCAACTGGAGAAATTTTTATGCCTCTATCTTGTATCTGGAGCAATGACTTTAAAGTTTATACACTGTAATGTATCAACTATTGTTATCCTCCTATTATTTTGCTGTGAAATCTTATTTTATCTTTTTTCCATAAAATCAAAAGATGCAAGAAGAAAATGAGGTTTCATTTCTCAGGAAATTATTTTATGCAGATTTTATTTATATATTTTTTTCTCTGCTTTGAGATTGCCTTGTGGAAGTGGTTTTCTTTTTTCATCAACCGACTTTGTTATTAAGCACTCTGGTATTTTTGTGTACTAAAAGTACTTTATGTACATATTATAGCACATTTCTCTTTATTTTAAAATAGTTTCTTTATTCCTTGATCAGCAGTAACATGCACTTCCATCTGTAATATCTGGGGAGTGTGGGACATGTACCAAGTTTTTCAGTTAGAAGAAACCATTTCTGTTTTATTGTAAAATTTTCTTCCTTTTTATTTTCTTTTATTTTAATCTGGTGCAGGGACTTAGCAATGTCTTTCGTCACTTTCAATATTATTGCTTTTCTTCTCTAAGTCTTCAAAAACAATTTCTCACCTCAACTTCCCTCCATGAAGTCAAGCTTATTTTCTTTGGAAGAACTGCACCATTTCACATTATGGTTTTTTAATACTCAATATTCAGGAAACAGACCTGTTCCCTGTAATTCCTCACTCAAAGTAAGATGCTCCTATCTTAAAATATAATTATGTCTGTGTTCTGAGACAAATAGAATAACTTTACTGACACTTGAAAATTCTCTCTTTAGTCTTTAAAACTTTCTTGTTTGGTGTGAGTAGCTTATTTGTAAGGTAATGGAGGTTTATTCCGTCTCCTGACTCCTAGTTATTTGCAGAGTGTTTGCATTTAATATTCTTGCTTTCTTTTATACTTTTTAATGCCTATCTGCAAAGATTTAGAACTCAATATTAAAGAAAACTCAGCATATTCAGAATAAGGCATTTTAGTAAACTGTCAAGTTTTCTTCAGTCTGAAGGAGATTTAGAATGAATGAACTGCACTTTATACTTTAACATTTTATTCTGAAATTTTCTCAATATGTTTAACATTATTCAATATTTAAAAATTTGCTTCTTATGTAGTAATTATCAGTAACACAAACTCTGCCCTCATTTAAAAATATTAATGAGTCATTTATGATGTGATTCTTTTTTAGTTAAAAAATAAATTTTATTGTTTCTCTGAACTGAGAATATTTGAGCAAAGTGAAGTATAAGGCAGAAAGAATGAAGTTTAAAGACAAAGTTTTAAGTTCTTGCTCTGCCAATTTACTGTTATTTCCACTTAAATGTTACTCAAAAATTTATACATCGATTTTGCTATCCATATTGAAGACAAAAAGTTATGACTTAAAGTCAAATATGCAGATTAATGTGATCCCAAGAAGAGCATTTTATAAGTCATAATGATGTACAAATTAGAAATTATCCTAATGAATGAAAGTAATATTTTATTGAAATATGAATAGCAACATATTTTCAAGAAATTCATGCTTGTAGTCACTGACTAAATTTATTAACTGTAGATGAGCTCAAAAATAATTAAATCAATAAAAGTACCCCCTTTTTAGCAATATGTCTACTTAATTAGTGGTGATTCACTACATATAATGTATTTCAATTCTGAATCTAATCTTCAGTCCCAAATCAAAATACTATGAATGGTCTGATGTGAAATTTCAAAGGGTAGATTTCTGTTATGGATGTAGATACCATTCTTTTTTGCCAAAATGACTTTATTCAAAACCAGAAACAAATTACAATCATAAGAAATTAATCTTAGCACTCTTATGAATGGGTTTGACACTGAAATATCTACAGAATTGATAAAAGTAGGGTTGGAAAATTTAAATTGAGATTAGGAAGCAGTTTTTACCCTTCTTCAGGAAACATCATCTTATCAAATAATTTCCTCATCAGAGAAAGGACACATGGATAGTTCCTTCAACAAATACAAAAGTGATGCTTGGCTCTTTATCAATCAACAAGCCAATCTGTGATTCAAGATTTAAAACTGAGATATTATGTGAGTACTGTATATAATGCCATGAAAAGACTTCAGAGATATTAAAAAAATTTCTTCTTTTAGGTAAAATCTAAAACCATTTTAGAATAACATGAACATCAAGGAAGCATTCAGTACCCTTACAGATGCCCTATCTTTTGTACACAAACCAAATATGAACAACATGAAAAAATCCATTTTTACTTTATGCTACACATATGCATGAACTAGCTGTGATAAAAATAGTTTTTAAAAATTAAGAAACTAATAAATAATTAGCAATGCATAGTCACATGAACGCATCATTAATTACAGTATGTAGCAAGAGCTTCAGGTTGCTATGGAAAAAATACAGTAGTAAAAGTTTTAGAATGACTTCATACTAGCAGTAAACTTCAAGAATTATTTTACAACTGAGTTGTAAAGAAGGCTGGTAATGATCAGGAAAGAGCACAATCATTTTAAAATACGACAAAAATTCTACTGATGTTAGCAAATATAAAACTTTGTCTAATATGAAATTATCAAAATATAATTTTCTATTAAAAAACTTAATAGTACTCACTTATTTTAAAGCTGAGAGAACAAGTTAGAGAACTCATAATACAATTTGAGATGTGCTTGTAAACTTTAGTCAAGATGTGCTATTCATTAAAGGACAAATACGTTTCAATTTGGGCAAGCAGTTATTAAAGAACAATTCTAGAAATACATGGACTATAAGGTTGAAATACATGCACAAAAGTGTGATTTACTTCATTTTGAAACAGTTATTAAAGCTGCCTATATCCTTTTAGCAGTTGTTTTTGAGAAAATTGGGTATACATTTGCAATCCAGGAACCTCTATGTATATCAACATTATGTATACGTAAAAATTAGCACAATATGAAGTAGAACATGGGCAGATATCTCTTGAGTATAATGAAACAAAGATCTCTTACATATAATACAAAAAAGTATAATTAAGATATTAACTGTACTTCATAAAAATTAGGAGCAGTGTTTCTCTACATTTAAGAAAAAAAAAGGATGAGCCTCAGAAGGGGAGAACATATTTAAAAATCACATATATAAAATGCTTACCATGACCATATAAAAACTGAGCTGATAGGAAATAAGATCTAAATGTCAAAACTAATAGAAATAAAATCTATTTCATTAATTGTAAGTTGCTTAGAAATGATTGACTTTATTATTTTTACCATATGGAAGAATATCTTTCAATAGTTCAGACATCCCAACATTCACATACTGATTACATAAGATTTATTGAGAATAAAATAAGCTTTGGAGAGAAAAGAAGAGCAGTGGGACTGTGGAAAATTAATGTTAAATTGAAAAGAAATATCTACTTGGTAGCAGAGTCTTGATAGCAAAAGTAAATGACATATGAATTTGTTTACTATCTCACATCTGCATTCAGAAAATTGACTGGCATCATATTACAAAGACGATGTCCAGCATAGCACAAATGACTGGTGGTATAGGAATCCTCTCCTAAATAATCTCTCAAAAATGTGTGGAAATTTATGACAATGGAGAAAACATGAGCTTAAATTTAAAGGTAGAGCTCATACTTTCGCAGGGAAAATTGACATGTTGTTGAGCTATGTCTAGGTAAAGCATCTATTAAAATCTTTTTCACACACAGAAACTTAAAGCACATGCCTAAAAAAAGAAAAGGGACGGAACAGTGATGGGATTGGTGATGCAAGGGAGAAGACAGGGAGGTAAATTGCTGTTGCAGATCAGGTTGTCTTCCAGGATAAAATGAATGATTTGATTGAGAAGTTCATGCATTTTTCTCCATCAAAGGTAGACTGGGTTTTTTACATAGTATTCATCTCAAACTAACAATGAGCTGTAAAAATGGCAGAACTGGTAAGTGGGTGGTATAGTCAGTCAAAGTTTAATTTTGCTACTACAAAAAAGGAAGAAAAAGAAATGAGGCAGAACTAACAAAATACTACAGAACTTTATCATTTCTGGAGCTTGAGGACACTATCAAATAAATTGTGGTACAAGTATTTGGGGACTTACAAGTAGAGTAAAATTCTAAATCTTTCATAGGTTTTCAAAGATATTTATTTGATTTCTTTCTATGAACGTGACAATGAAATGTATACTCAAATTACAAGCTTAGTAAATACATCTATAACTTATGTTTCAAAAAACTACATCTTTTTATTCTCAATTTAATGTGATTATTATGATATGTTTATATTTCTATGCTTTCTGTATTTTGTAAATGTATTCTGTTTATTAACATGTTTTAATCTTACAATGGTCTTATAAATTAGAAATTATCCCTGCTTTTTAAATGAACAAACCTGAAAAATCAACAGATTTTCATGTTTATTTGTGTCTCTAGTTCACAAACTTACATTGAATTAAAAGCATGAATATCCCCAAATTAAATCAACAGGAGTTTTTATTGGTTTATTTATATATAGCTTCTTAAATTCTAGAAGGAACAGTTTATTTCTTAAGTTAGTAAAAACAAAACCATGACCTGGTGTATATTTGTTTTTAAATTAGTGACTAAGTATGAATAGAAAGAAGAAAGGAAAGAAAGAAGGAAGAAAGAAGGAAGACAAGGAAAAAGTTAAGAAAAAAAAACCATGGGAAAGAAATGAAGGAAGGGAAAATATAGAGGGAGGGAAGGGAGAGGAAAGGCAATGTTATTCAAAGGTAACAGTTGTGAAAAACTGAAAAATGAATTCCAGGTATAAAATAATGATTTATATTAGAAAGTATTTCAAAATATTTAAAATACATTGGAAATAGCGGTTGATCTTTTTGTTTTGTTTTGTTTTTTTTGGCAGCACTGGAGATAGAGCTCATGACCTCGTGCTTGCCAGGCAGGCGCTTAGGCCACCAAGCTAAATCCCTAGCCCTTGGTTGATCTATTTTTATACACAAATGTATTCATTAATACTTAGATGTTCACATGAAAGTAATAGAAAATCAATTATCAAGGGTATGCATTCATGAAAGATAACCACTTTATATAAACATATATGAACTTATATATACCACAATTAGTATAAAACATTGCATAGAAGTAGAACAGTGACAAGACTTCACATAAAATTTTTACTGAGGTAGTAAATCTTCCATTGTCATATCTGGTTGACTTAGTACTTCAATGATTTATTTAGAAAAAATGACTGTCAACCAAAGTAGATAAAATGCATCTATAAATTCTTCACAGTCTAGAACTTTTTGTATTGGACATTTTTTGAGTGATGATATAGAAAGCTAAAACTTTTAGCAGTCAAGTCATTTTAGGAAATTTAGTAATCATCTCCAATTGAGTAAGAATGAATTTCCAAAGCAGAGTAGCCATAAAAGAACATTGTGAGAGCATATGTTTATATTATCTAAAACAAAGTTCCAGAATTACTGTGTTTCTAAGCCTTTCTGAATGTCCCTACCTCATCTTTGACACCTTACATCTTCTAACTTTGTCTTATATCTACCAAAAATAAAGCTTCGGGGGAAATTTTCTCCTTTCATTAAGAATCTACTTCTCACCAAAATCTCATTGAAATTTTACATAATTTATAATAGTACATAAATAAGTACAAATTAATTTTTATTTAAAATGTTCTTTTCTCCATAGAAAACTCTAATTTTAAGAAATGTAGACTCACTATTGTGCAATTCAGTGACACTATGAATCAATTCAAATCCATCAATAGTCTACAAACTCAGATGCTGGAAAGGGTACAGTGGGGAATCCGTGATTAACAATGTGAGAACAAGTTGTGGAAGCTCAGGTTGGAGGTTGACCAGGATTGGAGAGCAAGTTAGGTCAAAAGACACTAACAGAAATGTGCTGAGGAAGTACTGACCTCCACATTTCATCAGATGTTAGGTGTTGACAGCAAGTTTCTGAAAAGAATATGAGCCTAGGTTTGAGTCTCAGACTTGGGATTTTCTTTGTTTTTTTCTTTTAGTAAAAGAAATTCTATTTTATTGCAAAAAGATGTAAATCATCTTTTTAAATTTTATTGTATTTTTAATTGACAATAATTGTACATTTATGAACTACATTTATGTAATTATATTTTTGTGTGGTACAGTGTGATGTTTCAATACATGTGTACATTGGGTAATGATTAAATCAGGGTATTTAGCCCATCAATCACCTCAAACATTTATTTCTTTGTTTTGACATCATTCAAAATCCTTTCTAGCTGTTTTGAAATTATACAATATTGTTAAATAGAATCACTGTGCTGTGCAATTGAACACCATCCTACAAAACTGCAGCTTGTATCAACAATTGATCTCTCCCCATCTTCTCTCTTCCTTCTCCCTTTTTCCTTGGTAACCACTATAATAGTGTTTTTATGAGATAATATCACTCTCTATGAGATAAACTTCTTTAGATGTCACATATTAGTGAGATCATGAGATTTTTTTTGCTGTGACTGGTTTATTTCACTCAACATAATTTCCACTGGATTCATGACTGTTGTCACAAATGAAAGAATATCATTGAGTAATACTTCATATCTATTCATCTATTGATGGATACTTATATTGGTTTTATTATTGGTTTTTGCAAATATTTTACAGTTATATCTTTGACAAACTACTACAAAAAGTAATCAGTAAAGTGAACAGACAACAAACACCACTGGAAAAATACTTGCAAGCTATATTTTGACAAAGAATTAATATCAAAATATATAATGAACTCAAACAACTCAAAAAAGTAACATGTAACATAGTTTACAAATTGTCAAAATCTTGAATAGACATTTTTATAAGACACATGGACAAAAGGTATATGGAAAAAATGGTAAACATCAATACTTATGAAGGAAATGCAAATAAAATTTGTAATGGCACAATTACTCACCTCAAAGAGAGTTTTCTTATTTAACAGAGTAAGACTCAGTCATAAGGAAAGATAAACTTGTCATATTTCTAGGTAAATGGTTGTACCTGGAGACCATATTTTTAAGTGAAAAATAACAGAAAAATGTGTGAATATTGCATTGTTTCTCTGAGGTGGGAAACTGCAAGTGTAAAGAAGAACAAAAATTTATAAATGATATTGTGAAACAGGAAGAAATTTTCAAAAGAAACTTTTCAAAAGTGGAGGAAGCAGAAAGGAAGGATGGAAAAACAAAAATTGAGAACAGAAGGCTAAAATGGAAACAAAGCTTTGTAAATAAAGGGGGAAAGAGGTTAAAGGGAGGGGAAGGGAATGGGAAGAAAGAGGAATCAAGGTATGTCATGTAAAAGTAAAAATTCCTTACAATGAATGTGATTATTAAGTATATCTAAATCATACCAATAAACTTAATAATAATAAAGAAAAAGAAATAAAAGCTGTATAAATGCCTCTGTGAATGTGAAGAAAAGAATCTTATAAACTGTTGGTGAAAATGTAAGTCTATACAACTATTCCAGAAAACAGTATGCATGGTCCTTAAAAATTTGAAGAGAACTCTATCATATCATACAGTAATCCATATACTGAGTTTATGTTTAAAGGAAATGGGGTTCTTTTTCTTAAAAATTATCAATTGACTTAAGATAGAGCACAAAGTAAATATTGGACTTCTTACTTAAACAATGTTCTATACTAAATATAACAATTTCGTTTGATAATGCCTACTATTTTAAAATTGTACTCATTTATCAAATTTTTCTTTATTACAAATTTCTCCATTTCAAAACATGAACAAGAAAACTATCTGGCTTATTTAAAAAATAATGTTTCAAGAATAAAAGGATTATAGCATTAAGCAGAAATTTCCACCAAAAGTGGCAGAAGCATTCATCATCAAATTATATATACATTGAGGGAAAAGGTTTAAAGTACAGAATAACTAGTACTGTATAGAGACACAATATATAAAATTTGGCTTTTGTGTATATAGGTAGTAAAGATTAATACCATTTTTTGGAACATTTCTTTTTAACTCTTAGTGAATAAACAATAAAAACCTGAAAACACCTTAAAGCATGCTGTATATCAATTTTCACAGTGCATGAATCAGCAAATATTTAAATGTATCCAACTCTGGTTACTCCTAGAATGGAGAAAGATGGAATAAAACACTCTACTCAATTCAATTTTTTAAAAAAAGTACCCTTAACTAAAAATACACACTTTTTCTTAATTAAGAATTAAGTTTTGGAACTGTGGCTATAGCTCAGCATCACAGCATCTGCCTGGTGAGTGTAAGGTCATTCCTGGTACAAAAAAACAAAAAACCAAACAAATGAGAAAAAAAAATTAATTTTGGAAAATAACAAACACTCCAGCATCCAAGAAAAGCATCACCTCTCCTTACAGGAAGGCTAGGTTAATCAAACTGCCTTGCCTGTGGCCCAACATAAGAAGTTGACACCACAGTGCAAACAGATGAAAAGAAATCCCCTAAAAGTTTGACAAATTACCAAGAATTTGGACTAGTTTAAGAGTGCAAAGCCTATGGAAGAAAAAGACTTCACAGAGTTCAACTACTGATAGGCTATGCAACGGGGATCTCTAACAGGTGCTGTAAAAATTCCCTCCTCTTTACATGAACTTGTAGGAGGTACATGAGACCAAGGAAATCTTTTCCAGAAGTTAGGAAAAACCCTGTAGTAAAGTCACCAGAAATCTTTACAACCCTTCTCAGAGGCTTATCTCAAAGCCTTAAGCCTCTGAGAGAGGAGTAGAAAACCATACATCTTTGGGGAACAGATAAAGAAATGTTGATACATATGTTTAAGCTATGTTACCTCTATGGGAAAGCTAGGAAAAAGACATTATGTTAAGCCCTAGTATAGATATTGTTAGAGATCGATCATGTCAGAAGAAGGGAAATTTTTCCCCCACCAAAATCACCACAGAGACAATTTAAAGCTTTATTGTTAATTTTTAGAAGCCATATTGATGCTGAGAAAGGCACAGTCCTAAGAACTAATTACATGAAGCACACTTACCTATAGACAAGAATTCTCTCACTGCAAAACACATATGTAGCCCAAACAATACATAGCAAGCACCAAGTAACAAGCAAGCAGCATAGGAAGGGGGGATAGAGACGGACACCAATCCTGTTTTGCAGGTTTAGGAAAGGCTAAAATCTGAGTAGAAAGCTCAACACCAAGAACCTTTGAATATAGAAAATAGCCATAGCAATCCAAATTCCAAATCTTTGTCAACAGCTGACCATATTGATTCAATCTCTTTTGCTATGTCTTGATTACTTTTCTCTTATTGTTGAGACAAAATACCTGACGCCCAAAGTGAAGGAAGGAGAGGTTCATTTCCTACAGTTTTGGGGGTTTCAGTCCATACTCAGCTGGTTCCAAGGCAGGGTGGTGTAGCTGAGAAGCAGTCATTCATGGCAGCTGCAAGTGGCAAGAGTGAACCATGCCAAGAGAGAAAAACCTGCCTCCTTTCCGACCTTACATTGTATGTCAGCTCCACCCCTGGGTGGGTACAGAACTCACACTGCCAATCCCAGCATTAGACAACAAGTCAATCACAAATGCTAGATTCAGCTACTTCCATGACTGCATGAGACTTGGGGGGGCCATCTATATACAAACTGTAACATGCTAAGTCGATGAAAATAGAGCTCTAATTTCTAATCAAGTCAGTATCTATTATAAACTATAAACTGCTCACCTAAATATCTATTGCTTCATGCTAGATACTGTATATGACAATTACTAAATTGAGATAGTAGAAAGAAAAGAAATAAAAACTTACTAATCTACTGAATCAAACTGAGAGATAATAGGGCCATTAGGTAGGCATTTTAATAAGTACAATTACAATGTTAAACAATGTCTAATGTCTTAGTCACCTTATCCTTGCTGAGATGTAATACCTGACACCCACAGCTTACAGGAGGAAAGGTTTATGGTGTTTCATATTGTATAAGATCCAGTCCTTACACATCAGCAGCATGACAGGAAAATGTGCTGGAAGGGGCTAGAGGAAGGAGTGAAGTTCATATCATGGCAGGCAGGAAGAAGACAGTGAAGACAGTAAGGTAGAAAAAAAAATAACGAATAAAATAAAAGAGTGGTACACAGGAGATGAGAAAAACCATAAATAAAAGTTAAAGTTTTAGAAAAACTAGAACTTCCAGGATCCAGTCAAACTCACTCAAGGAAATCTACATCAGTGTTTCTTTTCCTGCCAGACCCACCACACCCAAAATTCCTCAGAAATACTAAAAGTCCATAAATTGACTTAATTGAAAATATAAAAAATAGAAACTTGAACCTACCATAAAAGAAAAAGTTGATAGTTTCTTTTAAGTTTAAATTACCTATCTAAAGAAGAAAAACCCTGCTTATGTGAGCTATTACCATAGTGTGAGGGGCAGGGTGGTCGTCTTTGTTCAGGGTTTCCACTCCCTCAAGAAAAGCATAAATATTCACAATTCCCAAAAATAACATGCTTTTTTGTCTCATGAGTGACCATACTCTATTTCTTTGAGAGTGCATAAATTTCTTCCTAATAAGCCATTCCAGAGTCTCTTACAGATACATAGGAAAACTCTTTTCTGTGACAGGAATTAGCAAGTCTACAATCCTATTCTATGGGTAGAGTGGGTTCAGCTCCATATCATGGTTTTCATAACCTCTTGCACTCTACCTAGTGATAGCAGGAGTCAGAAAGGAAAATACACCTTCCAAGTTACACCCTCTGTGACCCACCTCTACTGATCCCACTCCATCTCCAAACAGCAAGTCGGCTAAAACGTCCCAATTACCTAGTCTCCTTCCAGACACATGAAGGTGTATTACTTTAGATCTAAATCATAAAAATGGAGAAATGGCCAACTACAACTATGCACTTTCAGAAAAGAGGAGGGAACCGAAAGAAATCACTGAAAGGCTATGCTATTGAAAACAAAAAATGCAGTAATAGTATTGAAACCTTTGAATGACTCACATGTAGATTCCATAGAGTTAAAAATAGTGAATTGAACATAAATTACTATAAATTATCAACATCAAACAATGAAAACATGAAATTAGAAGATTATGACATAGTCAAATTACTTAAAATACATGAAATTTGAATTCCAAAATAGAAAAAAAACATAGTGGAATTTACAACTATAAAGAAATTTCAAAACATAATGAAAGAAACCAGTTGAAAATTTAAGACATTTTATGCTAAGATAAATATCAACAGCAAACACACACACATACACACACACACACTCACCCATATGCCAATATCCATAAATACTCAAGTGTTAACACATTTGGACAAGTAATATTCAGATAGGTGAAAAATAAAAATGAAATGAAAATCTTGAAAACAGCTAGATACAAATAACACATTAAATACAAAATATGAGTTCCAGAGATCTCTGACTAGAAAAATAAATGGAATGTGTGAAGCTTAAAATTTTACAACAAAGATTACACTACTAAATGAATCTTATTGTGTACCTCATTTTAAGTTCTTTTAACATTTGCCTATTTCATATCTTTTATGTTAAAGTGCATCATACTTGGGAAACTCAATTGTCAGGATTTGAAGTGAAGTTGAGAGTGTTCCAAATTGAATTGTGGATTGATGTAGTAGAAAGGGTCCATCAGAATATCATATACACTCAATTTTTCCATCAAAAATACTCTAAAATATTCAGAAAGAGAAAATAAATGACAAATCTAATGAAATTATTCAAAAAGTCTGGAAAACTTCAAGAGCAAACTTTCAAATCTAAAATTGGTCAAATGAGCTACAAAGTTGACAGTGAAATTTCTCACTATTTGTTCCTTAAAGGAATAAAACACTTTCACTAGCCAATGAAAAATTAATACAAATATTTACAATTTGTTTGAAACTAACAAAACTGCTTTCCAGTTATTTGTTAATACCTTTTACTAATCATTTTATTTGTACTAGAGGTCAAATATGTAAAGAATATGGTACTACTGTATTGTGTTTGCCCAGAAAATTATTTTAGAAATATACAAATTAATATTCACTATAAATTACCTTCAAATTTGTTTCTAATTAAAATCTAATGAGATACAATTCAAATGTGTGAACTATTTGTGGAGAATTTCTTGCAGAAGCAATTTATGTTTATATTTTCATACCAAAATAAATTGTTTAATGTAACTTATTTTTAATTTGCAAATAGTGTACAAATTTATTTTGTTGACAAAACTTGTTATTGCTTATATATAAAGAAACATATTGTTTTGAAATATTCATAAACTTAAGACATCTACTATACAACACATTGACTATATTTAATAACAATATATTCTTAAAAATTACAGAGAATAAATTTTAGGTATAAACAACACACAACTATGAAAAGTGACATAATTCATGTATTAACTATAGTGACTTAGATATTCTATGATGTGTACATATTCTACAATAAAACTTTTAGCATAGATCATTAACTACTTATTGATTCAGAAATTCTTTCCATGATAAATTTTTCTGTGGCTTGATACACAGTATCCCAGTGGTTTGCAATGACAGCTTTATCCAAAGTTCATCTGATCTAAATGCAGAAATTTAGTCTGGCATATAGATACTTTTCAGGCATACAAAGTATCATTAAGTGTATTTGCTACATTAACTCTTCCTCATTTTTTCCAGAATAATTTTCTTTGTCTCAGTATTTCAAATCAATTTTTAGCATGTGTGTTGAGTATGGGATCATGTCATTTAGCTTTTCATTGTTGCATCGAGTTAAGTTATAAATCAATAAATAAACATTAACACCATCCGAAATTACAGACAGTATGTTCATATTACACTGATTGTGCAATAATATTTTAATCATTATTTCATTGTACCAATTCCAATAGTGGATCAGTCATTGAATTACCTGATTAATTAGTTCTTGAAACAAGGTAAAATTCACATCTGGATGTATCTACTGTGAAATTAAAAAGAATAAATTTGTATCAGTGAAAAAATACTAAATGATAGATACATATATGTTTGCATGAGTATTATTCTAATGAATTTAGCCAAATTTTGCAGCACTGTAGAATAGAGTAACAATGTTAGGTAAGAATAAAGAAAAATAAACCCTCACTAAAATTACAAAACTTATTTACTTAGTCACTTATTCATTGATTGAGCTCTTACTGATTAACATTTGTGCAGTAGTAGTAGGAAGTATGAATATCTAGAATTAGGCTTAATCACAGTTCTTTGTGAAGTCAGATCAGTAAAAATGATGACCAAGAATTCTTATCAGCCAGATGTGGTAATGGGCATCTATAATTCCAGGATTTTGGAAGTCTGAGACATGAAGATCAAAAGTTGGAGTCCAGAAAAGGAAACTTATCAAAGTAGTGAGTTCCTGTTTTACAATTAAAACATGAAAAGACACTGAAGTGTAACTCAATGTGATAGTCCCGTGTTTCATCCTGAGTACAAAAAAAGAAAAAAATAATAATGTATTGTCATAGGTGATACCTATATGTGGGACAATAAAAGACTAATTTTAGAGATACATTTTAAATATAAACAATGATCACTTTCATCATAGGGACTTTGTACTTATACATAACATCTCAATTCCTTTTTTTATTCTCATTCCTTATCATACTTTCAGTCCCTCTTCTGCTTCTTGCTTACAAAAGCTTTGCTTCTATTTTTCCTTCTTCTCTCACATTTTCTTTTCCCTTCCTTCATTTTCCCCTCTCCTCTCCTTAATTCTCCTTCTCAATTGAGCATTTTCTTCCTATATCATAATATCTAGTATACATTATGGAAGTTCTTTACCTTTTTGATTTCTCATACCAGAGAAACAATGCTACATTTACACATGTGTTCAATTTATTTCACTTAGTATGGTCTCTAGGTGCACTTGTTTATCTAGAATGTATCAAATTCATCTTCTCTGTGGCTGAGTAGTGCTCCATTGTATAAAAAGCCACATCTTCTTTATCTGTCCATCAGTTAATGGGCATTTGGGCTGCATTCCAGATTTAGCTATTACAGATTATGCTGCTATAAACATGTATTATGGCTTTTGCTTAAATGTCCCCTGCAAGCCTCATGCAGTCATGGAGGCAAGGCCTTTCAAAGGTGGCTGAGTCTAGCATTTATGATTGGTTAATTGTCTAGCACTAGGATTGTCAGTGTGAGTGCTATACTTGCCCAGGGGTGGATAGCTGGTATACAATATAACAGAGGGAAGGAGGTGTGCTTTCCCCTTTTGTCCATTTTTCTCTTGTCACTTGAAGCCACCATGTTGACCCTCAACCATGCCACCCTGCCTTGGAATTAGCTAAGTATGGAATGAAACCTACATGAACTGTAAGCCAAATAAACCTTTCCTTCCCTCATTTTGGTGTCAGGTTTTTTATTCAGCAATGAGAAAAAGGTGACCAAGATAACCTGGGTGTGCGCATATCTCCATGGTATGGTATTTTTAATTTTTGGGGAAGATACCAAGCAGGAGAATACCTGGATCAAATGGAACCTCTAGTTTTAGTTTTATGAGGAATTTCTACATTGATTTCCACAGTGATGGTTCTAGTCTACACTCCCACCAAAAGTGGAGAAGGGTTCCTTTTCCCCATAACCCTACCCACATTTGTTATTGGTAGAATTCTTAATAATTACCATTCTCTCTGGAGTGAGATGGAGTCTTGGTGTTGTTCTAATTTGCATCTCTCAATTGACCAGTGATATTGAAATCTTTTTCATATATTTGTTTTCCATTTGTTCTTCATCTGAGAAGTGTCCATTTTAGATGCCCATGTTTGTACTGGGTTTTTTAATTTGCAGGGTCTGATTTCTTGAGTTCTTTACATTTCCTAGAAAATATTATTTTGTCTGAGGAACAGTTGGAAAAATTTCCCACTTATTTTATTTCTGCTATATTTAAATTATTTTGATGTATGCCACTTCTATGTAACTACATGGCTGTTCTTATTTAAGCATCTTTCTGTTGGGAAATAGAAGTATTATGACAGCATGAATACATTATGAAATTTCCACATAAAATGTAAAAATATCACCTAATCAAACAAAAAGGAGTAGAGATTTTCATCCATCCTGAAATAGAGGGCTGGTCCTAACCCAATATACATATTAAGATTATTCTAGTAAGTAAACTGTAAACAGAAAAGTTTGAGGTAAATCATGGAGTGATGTTTCACAATTCTGATTCCCCAAAAAGTGGCTGGTGAATCTGCCTTGGTGCCTATAGCTACTAATAGAGGCAAAATAGATGTCATAATTATGATAATCTTTCCTCTTGGAGCATGTTTAGATATAAATCAAACATGATGCAATATCAATTAAATATTTCTGAAATTTTATCCTTTATCTTAAAAAGTCAATAGTTAGCTGTGCAGTTAGAAACCAATTGAAGAATATTATGAGGCATACCTTTTTTCTTTCAGTATGTGTATCAGTTTCTTGTGCTTGCTATAACAAAATAGTAAAGCTGAAAAGTGTACAACAATAGAAATTTATTGTCTTGTAGTTCTGGAATATATGTGCCCAAAGTCAATGTCATTCTTTCTCAGAAACTGTAAGAGTGAATTTCCCCAACTTCTTCCTAGCCACCAGTGAATCGCTGACAATACTTAGCATTCCACTGCTTACAATGACAGTACTTTAAACATTGCCTATATAAGTCTGACATTTTCTGTGTCTTTACTTGTTTCTTTTGTGTTAAGACTCCAGTCATATTGAATTATGGTTCACCATAACAATCTCATTGTAATTTGATTATATTTTAAAGACTTTATTTGTAAATATCACCATACTAACTGTTGCTGGGAATAAAGAGTAGAGAAACTGTATGAAGAGAAGTATATAAAAACTATGAAACATTAATAAAATAAACTAAAGAAGGTAGAAGTAAATGAAAAGATATTGTTTGTTAACATGGCCATATTACTCAAAATATATTAAGAATTCAATATTTAACCAGTTGGATGTTTCTTACACAATTTGGGTGTTTCTTACTGAAATTGATACAACAGGTAAGCCTCAAACCTGGAATATATATATATATATATATATATATATATATATAGCATTGTATTGCAATATATAGTGTCTGTCAAAAAATAAATACACTTCAGTAATTCACCATACTAATAAACCTGTGGAAGCTAATGGCTACTACTTGAGCATCTGTTGTTATTGTAGAAGCCAAAGGTAACTGGTATTAATCTCATGATGTCTCAATAAAATTAGTATTAAAATATTTAGATGTTTTTAGTATTAAAAAATTTAGATGTTTTACTTTTCCTGGTGTATAATTTTCAGCAAACTTTATATATTGTATGGTATTTTAATATATATTGTAGTGAAACACTGCAACATATATTGTAAGTAAAAGATTTATAATATAGGCTTTACAATGACCGCCTGTAGTGTCAGGTATGGAAGAGTGTAAAAGGGCTATCTAGGTGCTGAAGATCTGAAGGATCCAGTCAAACTCAAAGGCCTGGAGCTTACTGTAGAGTCCCAAGAGAGTTTATATCAGAAAGCCAAGAGGTCTGTGCTGAAAGCCACAGCATGGATATCCAGGGTAAAAATGAAGACTGGGACCTCCTTCAAAGAAACAGAGACGAGACTTCCTGCTTTTTTCCCTTTTTATTCCATTAAGACTACAAGTCTATTGGTTGGTGCCACTCATACCCATTTGGGTTTCCATTATCAGTAAATACATTCAGTTACACCTAGAATTATGCTATGGTAAGCATAGGCATTTATTTCTTACTCAAGATCACAGCAGTTAACTATCCCACCTGTATTGTTAATTGCTAAGTATTAAAATCAGTAAATACCTGAAATTGAGGGACAAGTAATACATCACACTTACAGAAAAAAAGTGTAAGTATAAAAGCATCAAACAAAAAATATATTTAAAGAAGCAGTTTTCTATGTTTTTCAACTTCCTTAGTACATTTTCAAATCTTCATAATTCAATGCCTCACATTAGTTTGTTCACACTAGCTGAAGGATCACTTTCTACTGAAGTCTGAGTAGAAACAAGATTACTCTTACACCAGGATTGTGAGAACACTTAAATTGATGCTATATCATAAGACTAGTAAAATTTCTTTCATGTATAATGTAAGAAGGGTTTTTTGATTTACCTCTAGAATGTGAAGAGATTTTTTTTCAGTGATGATAGTGTGATTTTACATAATGTATGTGAGTGCAAGTGCCTATGTACAATAGCACATATGTATGTGGTGTATATTTTCCCTAATACTTTTGCATGCTTTTGTTACTTTATGGAATCAGTCAGGAAAGAGTACACTGTAGGCTGTAAAGTAGGAAAAGGAGCAAAGAATCCATTGATTTTATTATAAAAATAAAATTGAATTCTTCGTGCATCTTAATTTTATCATATGCAAATACAAAACTCTTTTTAATATAGATTAAAGAACAATTGGCATTTGGGAATAATTGAAAACAACATTGATTTAGCTGTTCCCTTATTGAGGCAACAAATGTTGCAGTCAGAACAAAAGCTGGTACTGGTTGAATTCTGTTGTCAAATACTTAAGCTTTTCTATAACAAACCCAGTTTTGCTTCTATGTCTAATTTTTGAAGTTTCATAAATTTGCTGATTCATATAATAGAATTCTAACTGAATTTCAAATTAAATCCACTTCCCTCCAAAAGTATAGTTTGAATCATAGGAAGTCTTATCTCATCCTTCAGATTATTACTGGCTACCAATTATTACAACTTTCTTGTTCCTAGATTCATTTTTGCATAAAATACCATTTATGGTAATATTTTGTTTGTATATTTGTTTCTTTTATAAGACTGTGATCTCATTAAGATAAATAAAGTATTACAAAAGTTCAAAATATTGTTAAGCTGAGGTAACAAAATTGATATTCATCCTTCTGACTATTGGCACAATGAGACACCTTGAATGAAGGACATTCACTGCTGCAAAAATAAAGCAAAAATATCATAGCATTTGTAAATAAAATGCAAAAACTCCTTAACATGACACGTCAGTATGTAAGGGCATGAAAATTCCATTCCGTGGCTTTGAGAAGTCAAAATGCAGTCAGTTGTAATAGGTAAAATGAATCTTTACTCAATCTACCTTGCAATTTCCTGACAGAAGGGAATGCTCACCACCATATCATCTAGGAATTCCCTTCTGTGCTTTATAACCTGTCAATTGAGCAAGATTCTGTTGACTATGACAGATGGCCATGAAGTCTGTCATCATTCTGATGGACTGAGAGTAAAAATGCTTGACGAATCACAAAAGACAGGCTATATCTTGATGATTATTTTTGTGAACTCAATTATCTATATATTGGGTACTTAATATAATCTCTTCAGGAAAATTATCATTTCCCACTAATTGGTAAAATTTTTATTTCATTTTTTTCTTTAAATGTCAATGATAAATTTAAGCCTGAAATTATTATTATATATAGCAAGATACAGAAATGCACACAATCAACCTAACAGTCTACAGTTTTAAAATTATTAATATTCTCTTACTGAGGTAACAAATGTTGTAGATTTACACCTACCTTGCATATATCTGTTAGCTGTATCTGAAATATGAAAATTATGTGGATTGAAAATTAGTATATCCAGTCAACATTTTGTTATTTTTTATATTAATATTGGAATAAACCTTCACGATTATTTCCATAAGACTCTCTTCTTAAAAATGACATGGAAATGGAATATATATGATCTTCCTAATTTATGAATTGATTTCATAATTCAGAATATTTAAATTAGACATGGAGAATCCATATAAAAGCAAATGCAGTTTTTAACCTTTTTCAATACATGTGGTGTATCAGGGTAGTTTTATTTAGGCAAGCAATTTCAAAAGACCTACATAGGCATAAATCTCGTTACCCATTTTAGTTTTAACTTCACATTTTAGAAAATGTATTCATTTTACAGAATCTTAATTTTTCAAACCATTCCTTTGATAATACATTGACATAACCAAATGATACAAAAAATGATAAAGGCCTTTTACTTTTTTTCTTAACCTCACATGCTTAAGTGATCCAAGCCAGTGTCTCTCTGATCCTCTCCTTTCCCTCCCTGCTCTGACTGGTGCAGCAGAGGGCTTGACTTACTGATTATATTTCCTTGGCTACAATTGTAACTATCTTCCATCTTGACTGAAGATAGCAAGAGGCACCAGC
This sequence comes from Cuniculus paca, assembly GCA_004365215.1. NCBI lineage: Eukaryota > Metazoa > Chordata > Mammalia > Rodentia > Cuniculidae > Cuniculus > Cuniculus paca. Next base: position 2,123 of record RJWT010013251.1, on the reverse strand, counting down.
TAAGTTTGATCTTGTTTGGAATGATAACGAAAGAAATAATGGAAAAGGATAAGTAGTCATTCCCCTCCCTTCCAATATTCTAGCAATGGCTCCAATTCCTGGATGACAGCCCACACTGAAACCTGTTGGATTATTCACCAACTCTGAGCTCCCAATATTTTTTTTGTCTTAGTATCTTCAAGACTTTCCTGTTTTCCTATTACTAAAGCCCTCCCTTTTTTCTTTTTTCTTCAGTTCAGATTTCTATTCAATTCTTAACCTTTCAAATACTTTGAGTGGTTACTATCTTTCTGGTAAGCATCTGAATGACACATACTACAATTAATAAAAAGAATAGGAGTAGCTAGTTGCCTTGCCTGATATGCTACAACATACCTTAAGGGTACACAGTATCCTTGTTCGATTGCTAAACCAATTATGACTGCACTCTGTAAGCATTATGAGTAAGTTCTCACGTTACATGTGTTTCACTCATCATATAAATGTCTCACTTGTTGAATCTGCATCCTAGTACTCCTAAGTGTTATTTTGCCAACATTTCTGACCTGATCATATATAGTTTTTAAATAGTTTTTTCTCCAAATGACCAAGCATTTTTAAAAGTACTCATTTTAACAGTTTTTAAAACTCAATACTCTGGTTTAGTTTACTCACTATTTTAAAATTTAAATTTTTCTAATCCTTAATAGATATAAAATCATAAAAATTGTACATGTAATGTGTTTTTCAACTAATGAATGAATAAAAAATGTAGTATGTGTGTATACCCATTGGAAAACAGTTGCTTCTTAAATCATGACACCTGATTTTCATATTCTGAAATGTATAAGAAATGAAGTTAAAATATATACTAGTGTATTATTGCTACTGAAAGAAAATGCCACCTACTCAGTGAGTTAAAACATGTCAAATTTTTTATTTTATTTGTCAGGAAATCAGAACTCTCAATAAGTTGCAATAAAAGTGTCTACAGGGCTGATTCCTTCCAGAGCCCCTTAGGGGAAAATGTGTTCATTGCATTTTCTATCTGCTATTAAGGTACCTGCCTTTGGAGGCTGGTATGTCTTAGATCTTTAAAGTCAACAACTACATCTTTGAGTTGTGTTTCTATTTTTGTACATCTTTTCCTTGACCTCTTGCTCCCTTCTTATAAACATCCATAAAATAATATTGGGCCTATCCAGATAGAATAAATCTCCCATCTATAAGGTTTACAATGTAAAATGAAATATTCCCAGAATCAAGGAATAGGACAAGGGCATGTGTAGGAGAAGGGAGCATTGTTTATTCGACCATGCAATCCCAATATGTTTGAACTCATATCACAAGTTATTAGCTTCTATGGAACATAGGGTTTCTATTATACTAGTACAATATAGGACACAAGTACAACACATTACAAAAATAACCAATATTCTTAACCCTGCCCAATACAAATCTAAGACAGAAATTATGTCTGTCCAAGGCCATCATATAGCAAATACCCAGAACTTGCTTTGTAGTGAAATAGGTAGTACAAGAATCAAGATCTTTGGTTTGATCTGTTTAAAAAACAAAGGCTAATCTTACTTCAGTTGCAGACTGGACATCTTAATTTCAGTGAAAATGTTGTATCTGGAGTGTAATATTGCAATCTGTTGTAGAATGCATTCTGGTCTAGTTTTAATATGTGATGCTGGGATATATTAAATATCTTAGAATCATATACACATTTCAAATGAAAGAATGATGAAAAAGATAAAATGGCTTACATATTAATGTTCATAGGTAATATTGGCATCCTTTTCATGTTTAGTATATAAGAAATTTGGATAAAGTCACTTTATCCTAAGGAATAAAAACCATATATACATATATGAATATATATATATATATATATATATATATATATATATATCTCCCCATAGGGCTGATTCCTTCCAGGATATATATATATTATTCACAAAAGGATGAAGCACAAGGCAAAACACTGACCCCCAAAATATAGAGCCATGTGACAGATGACAACAAAGAATCACAACCTGCTGGAGTGGAAACCCTCGAAGAAAACCTAAACTGTAAATAACAAATTGCTGGAGACTAAGGATGTACACATCTGGGTGTCACAAACTCTAGAGAAGCTG
>RJWT010013250.1:0-21867 GCA_004365215.1 Cuniculus paca | reverse complement strand
CTGATGTTGGCAGGTGCACAAGGGCATGTTTTTTCTGATACTCCATGCTTGCTCCAGTTACCTGAGAGAAGCAAGATTCCCAATGGTGGCATACATGCAGAGGCAAGTCTGGCTGTTTCTTCCTGCCTGCACTGCCTGCCCATAGGAGACAAGTCTTCCCATGGCAGCAGGTGCCCAGGGATATTTTGCAGCACTGAAAATACTTGATTTAAAAAATCCTTCCTTCTTTGTGTATCAAAAAAGAGAGGAATTGATTTTCTGGTCTTGATACAAAGGCTAGGACAAGCACTCCACTCAGTGACACACTTTTCAAGGAAATTAGTTGATGTGGTTGCTGAAAGGCCACTGTGCTTGAGAGCAATAGCAGCTACAGCTGTACTAATAGAAGAGGCTATAAACTTGACTTTGGGACAAAGAATAGAAGTTCTGACTCCCCATAGAATCAGAGCTGTCTTGGAGACAGATGGTTACTAGCAGTTAACAGGGTAATGGCTTGCTATGTATCAGGCCATGCTTTTAGACATACCTGAGGTTATTATGAAAACTTGCATTATTCTTAACCCTGCTTCTTTGATACCTACAGGCTTAAAGGTTAGCCATTCTTATGAACAAGCAATCTCTCAGACCTATGCAACCAGACAGAACATCAGTGACCAGCCCCTCCAAGATCCTCAGGAGGTGTGGTTTACTACTGGAAGTAGCTTTGTCTGAGAAGGACAATGAAATGTAGTTTGTGTAGTTGTCAGCTCACAAGTTTACCAAAGCTAAACCTCTTCCTCCTAGAACCTCTGCTCAAAAGACAGAGCTGCAACTCCTACTCTGGCATTAATATTAGGAAAAGACAGAAAGTTAAACATCTACACAGACTCCAGATGTACTTTGCCCATGCAGAAATCAGTAAGGAAAGAATCTTACTGACAAAGAATTATCTATAAAACACAGACAGAAAATTCTACAACTTCTATAAACAGTCCATCTTTCCAGACAGGTTGCAGTCATGCACAGTAAAGGACACCAGAGAGACATGTCTACAATCTCCTTGAGAAATCCAAAGGTTGATAGGGAGGCAAAAAGGGCATTCCTAGAGTCCCTTAAGATTCCAGACTTATTCCCAATTCCTGAGAAACCATTAAAACCATTCTATACCCAAGTCTTGATTACTTTTCTTTCACTGGTGGGACAAAATACCTGACACTCAAAATTAAAGAAGAAAATGTTTATTTACCTCACTGTTTGTGGAGGTTTCAGTCCATTATTAGCTGACTCCAAGGCAGGGTGGCATGACACAGAGGCAACACTTCAAGGCAGCAGCCAGAGCACAAGAGGGGCAAAGCCTCTTCTCCTCCCTTATATTGTAAGCAGGTTACTCCCCCCCACCCCAGGGTGGGTGTAGCACTCACACCACCTATGTACCCACCTCTTGCACAGGCTCAGGATATTTACAAAGTAAGGATCCTGGCTCCCCACTGAGTCTCTTAGTTAAGCTTGTAAACTCCTCAAGTTGACATAATGTATCAATTGTAACATCCCCCAAGAAGATAAATGGGCCTTAGGATAGGAAGGAATTAAAAATGGACTTTGGTAGTATTTAGAAAATGCATCTCCAAGGGATACAGTGGGAGGCTATAAAAACATTTCATGATTTCTTCTATATGGAAAGAAATACTACACTGAAAACAGTCACTCAAGTTTTCACAAGATTAGGACTAGTGGCAACCACTGAACACATCTGCAAAACTTACCCACTTTGTACCTATAACCATCTGGGCAAGCCCAAACTATGTCCTTTATTAGAATCTGTACAGAGAAGAGGATCATACCCTGGAGAGAAATGACCATAAAACTTCACACTTATGCCACCAGGTGGACGATTTAAACAGATGTTGATCCTGACACTTTCACAGACTGAACTGAAGCCTTTCCTACCCATTCAGAAAAGTCTACTGAGGTAGTCACGGTGCTGCTTAAAGAAATGATTCCCAAATTTGGAATACCCCAGTCCCTCCAGAGTGACAGTGAACCTTCTTTTACCTCCCAAATAAGTCAGAGAGTGGCAAAGGTGTTAGGAATAAAGTACCACCTTCATTCTACTTGGTGGCCTCAATCTTCTAGAAATGTAGATAAAGCCAACCAGACTCAAAAGTGATCTCTCACAAAACTTGGCCAAGAGTCACCTGAATCCTGGCTCTGATTACTCCCAATAACATTCTGGAGGGTTTGTAACATCCCCAAAACTGGGCCAAGTTTAAGCCCATTTGAGGTGTTACATAGAAAGCAATTTCTATCTTGATATGATAGTAGAGCCAGAGACTAGGAGACTTACAATATCTTATAAATCTGTCCCAAGTAAAACAAGCTATAAAAATGTATATAAATAGATTCCTACAAGCTCCTGGTCCAGAACTACTGGGTGTCTGGAGACCAAGTGCTTGTGAAAACTTGGAGAGAGGGAGCACCAGCAGACCAGTTAAAGCTATAATGGAAATTCAAAATATTTGCAACTCTCATGCAGTAGAGGTGTCAGACATAGATGATTGGATTCATCTTTCTAGATTAAAGCTACCCCCACATAAACTGTCCAAAGAATAAGATAACCCAAAAAGAATAAGCTTCTCCTTAGAATCTCTGGAAGACTTGAGATTTGTCTTCAAAAAAACTAGCCACCAATGGTGCTACAGATAAGTAAACAAGACCATGCTAAATTCATGGATATAATTTATCTGACATACCTCTGTAACATGAATTCTCTTCAAGAAGCATGGAAATCTGACCTGTTCCTCTAATCTAGGCTAATAATGAAGTTTCTTTCTCCCATTATTTAGACAGTTTTGGGATCAGTAACTCATTTTGCATTATTTTCTGACAGAGTTTTAAACCTTTAACCATCACAAGCCACGACACAGCAAGGCAGTAGGAGAATACATAATCCCTAAAAGGTAGTGTCTGTAATCACTTACAGCTTAAAGAAGTTGTGGATTACAGAATCCCCCAATTTTTCATACTCCATAAGAATTTATGGAATTTATGTCTCTGGAGGGGAAGTGCTACTGGAGATAAAGCTTGGAAAAGCTGGATAGGAAAATGAGCAGGACCTGTCAATCACGAGATTCCAGAGCAACTCCAGGACTCTGTATGTTGAGCTACATGGGAGCTCCCACAAAGAAGATTGGACACCAAGGGAGGCTCACTATTGTAACTTCCCATGGTAGCACACTCTGCATTTCTCAGTTAATGTGTACTTTTATTTTTCCTTTTATCTTCTTTTTCTCCTCTTCTGCCCAAATTTGATCTGCAGAGTTGTTTTCTCCCATACCCATCCACCCCTCATTTTCAAATAGACTTTTGGCACCATTTTTGGCTTGTTTTGTTCAATTCTTTGTTCCAGGCAAGAAGGACCTGGAATATTTCGATGGGCGAGCCATTTCTAAAAGTACCACCTGATAACAGTGCTGTATTTATCTATTCTGGGAAGAAATCACCCACAAATTCAGGATGCTTTGGAGTGTGTAGTTACCCTGGGCTAATCTTTGGCTAAATTTTTGACAAAATCTGAAAAAGAAATTCTGCACACTTTCATGGAGAAGCTGAACTTCCTTGCTAAGACAACCCTAGCCATAATCAACGTCCCCTGAATAATGGTTACCTAGAGACCAAGTAAAAAGACTAAGGTTACCGGAAGTTTTCAGAGCACAGGCCCACTCTGCATTTGCAGTACATGCTGTGCAGAAGCAGAGTTCAGCTAATCCTTCTACCTGACAAGAGAAAAGTATTTTATTTCAGGACTATTCCCAGCTCAAACCTGAAAGATTTCCGGAAGTGGTGACCAGGAGACCTTTTTTTAAATAGGATTAAGACTTTTCCAGGAAATACTAAGTGCAGATTTGTATCTACATAGAACCCTAACAAGAGGCTTCCAAATCTCAACAACTGAACAAAAGACAATACCCACTTCCTCAGAAAGCAATGTTTCCAAAGTGAGTCTTAGTGGAAATGATAAAGCTGATTTTCTGTAATACTACCTCTACCAGGCCTGGTTTCTTTAAAACTTGAGTCTGTTCTGCTTCAGTGAAGCAAGTCACTTGCCATCCTGAGTTGCTTGCTGTTGGTGTACTGAGTGCCAAAGCATTTTGCTATTAAATGTCTTAAGAACTAGTTGATTGCCTTAGCGTCTGCTCCAGGAAGGCCCTAAGTTTTAGACTTATTTAATAAGACTCTTTTTATAAAAGGCAGATTTAAAAGATTCTAAACTATAGGTACATGATTTAGAAGTGAATAAAAAGGGAGATGTGAAATGAAAGTTGGATTTTAGCCTTTCATTTCCTTTATGAAGTATAAAATCCTAAATTTTTCCTTCTTCCCTGAGTCAGCTGCATAGAGAATGTTGCTTCTATCTCTAAGAGTTTATGCATGTATGTAAAATACTTCCGACAGCTCAGGTCCTGCTGTTTTCTTCCTGTCAAACTAACTTCTGTCTAATCTGTTTTGAATGCTCTGCTAGAGACAGCAAGCCCCAAGGTCAATTCTAGCTGACCATATTAGTTTGCTAAACTTCTTACCTGCCTCATGGTCGATGTAGTTAACAATAGAAGAATCACATAATGAAAGATAGATCTAATTATAAAATTTGAAAGGTAACCCTTATTAATATTATGTCAAGTCTCTTCCTGAAACTGTAGCCAGAGGTAGTGAGCATACTAGCAGCAGACACCAGGGAGTGGAGGCTGTGAAGCTGTGTGGAGTTGTACTGGGCAACTGATACCTCCCTCCTTTTGCACATTGAGCAAGTCACTATTCATGGTGCTAGGGACATAGCAGAGACAAAGATAATGTTTCTGCCCTCATGGAGCTATATTCTGATGAAGAAGAGATACTAAATGAAAATACAAACAAAGTAGAAAAAATCAAACATTTTACGTGATGATAATGAGTGATTCTATGAAGAAATTAACAGAGGATGAAATGACAGAGAGAGATGGAAGGGAAGGATAGATTTAAATTAGGCCACCAGAGAGGACTTCTTTGGAGATGGACAAAGAGGCCCAGGTATGAGATCAAAATGCAGGAAGCTACAAGATGGCCCAGTAAGAAGACACATAGACAGCCCTTCAGGCACATGCAGATGAGAATGGAGGGAAGGACAAGGGAAAGCAGATGTTCCTATCAGTCTCTGCATGCAGAACTGGAAATGCCTAGAGCTTTGGTGCCTGTCTGCTGAGAAAAGACAAGTAAGTGCCTTCAGAAGAAAAGTGATTCCATCCTGTCTGCCCATGGAGCTCTTTCCAGGTGCTACACGGATACATGAAAATATTTTTTAAGTCTAATGAGTGAAAATACTGGTCCTGCTTTCCTTGTATAGTATAAGGCTCACAGAATGATACCTACAAATAGCAAATGCAATTTAAAACAGGAACTTTCCCAAAGTTATTCAGTAGAAGGAGATGACAGCATGCAAAGTAGAACCACAAACATCCTCTTTAAGGAACTGTATATCTCTGCAGCCTTCTAATAGCAAGAAACCAGGACCTGATGATTTCCTTCCACCTGCCTAAGAACAAGGAACCCCTGGCTCCAAAAAGTAGAAGACTATGTTCCTTGATGCCATCTTGGGATGTGTCCAGCACCATGTGCTCTTCAGAAATGGCCCTCTGAACATGGTGCCAGACAACAGGGACCAACCTTGGGTGATTTGGCCAACATTACCCTTTGGAGAGGGCATCATGCATATAGGTTGTTTTAGAGGACAGAGGATGTTCTAGTGCTACCTGTGTCTCCAGGGAGACCTAAAGACACCAAGTATATTGATCTTTAGCTGTTGGAAAATATTTATTTAAGTTAGATGGCTTTAAATAACAGACATATATTCTGTTACAGTTCTACAGGCCAGCACTCTGAAACCAAAATATTGGTTGGGCCATGCTCCCTCTGAGGGAGTAACCCATAGATGAGGAGACTTTTCTCCTGGCCTATTCCAGATTCTGATGGCTCTTGGCTTCCTGGATTTATGAAAGCATAAGTCATATCTTTGTTTTGGTCTTCCCATGACTTTCTCACCCGTGGTCCTTTTGGTCTTTTGTAAAGACATTCGCCATTTGTTTTAGAATCTAACCTAGTCAAAGATGATTTCACCTTCAAGTTTTTACCTTAATTATACCCACAAAAACCTTATTCCAAAATAAAGTAATTTTGCTGTTCTATATAGACTTGAATTTTGAAGGGTTGCTATCAAATTACTATGGCAACTTCTTAAATGTAAGTGGCCAAGTAGTGAAAGTTAGTGGGGCTTTAGTCACCAAGATTAGCATTTAAGCTTTTTTACATTTTCAGACAAAACCAAATTTGCTAGTCTTCTGGGACAAGAAAGGGAAGTTGAATTTTTTACTTTGGCTTTCATTGATATAATAGAGAAATAATAAAATATCCAAATATGGATAAATGGAGGATCAAATAAAAACTCAGTTTCACAAATATCAATGAACATTTCACATGGCAGAGAGAAATGTGTGATGCTGAGGTACTAGAGACTACAATGCAGTTGATAGTATATTTCATATTATTTTGGAGGACAAACATGCATCATACAATCAAAGACTTATGTCAGTGCACTTGGTTATATTCCATAAATCAATATTAAATACATGGTGACCATATGCTATCATTTTACTTTCTTCTTTTTCTATTGTGTTCAGTGTTTCACACGTGTGACATAGATTGTTAGACTTTTGCTTCTCCAGAAATACTCAGGTATACATGAAAAATTTACTGTCAGAGGACCTCAGGTCCTGATTGAAAACTAGTTGCTTAACATAGTTTAATAGGTCCTAGTTACTTCATACATGATCTTGAAATGGCTATGTAACATCAAATAGAGAACTTGGTGTGTATTTTCTGATTATATTCTTTTTCAAGAAAAGTATCATTTGATTTAGAATTTTGGCTAAGACTCTTCAAAAACCAGGCTAGCATAAAAAAGGGAAACCTTTTTTTCTGAATGGAAATCAAGTAAGGTGATATTTTAAAAAATAATTTGTTAATCAATCAAATGCAGCTATTAAGTCTACAAGAAATATCTCATGCATTAGACAATGTATGATGCTATTTAATAAAGTCCTGGCTCTTCCTTTTATTTATTAGCTGTTCTGCATTGGAAATCTTACTTAGTCATTCAGAGCCTGCCATGCTAGGCTTATTATCACCTCACAGGATCTTTGTGAAGATTAGATGAAATTTCAGATGTGAACATGATCGGTGACCAGCCTGGGAGGGCACACTACTGTCTGACATCTTTGCACACCAAGTCATGTGCTCTATGTGCAGCACTGAATACAACAAAATGATTTTCTTTTGGATACTAAAATCTCTTTCAGCTATGAAAGTTAGTGATTTTTATGTTGGAACAACACATGGACAATAGGGTAGATTAGACTCATTCTACAAATATATTTTGTAGTAGAAGTAATAGATATCTTGAGTAGCTTCAGAATGTTTTACATTCTTTTCCATTTAAATTCCCCATCAATGCAATGAAGAAGCTCTGGTTTATATTTGAATTTTATCAATTGGAAAAAGAGCAGAGAGAGGATAATCTGCTAGAGATATGATAGTTTCACCCCAGAGCATACTGCATCACTGGCTATTCACTTACCACAGTGTTCCTATAACAGTCTAACCCTACATGGTACTATGATTTGGTTAAGGTTTGAGTATGTTTTCCATGGGTTATTGTGTTGGGAGCTTAGTCTCCATTTCGGTAATGTTATGAAGTGTGATTTTGAGCTTCAATAGGTGGAGTGAAGTGAGAGGTTGTTTGGGGATATCAACCTCAGGGAAGCTTCATGTAGTTTTTTATGGATATTAGTTACTTCTTTATCTGCTGTAAAGAAACCTAGCTCCTCCTTACTCCCTGGATTCCTGCCCAAGAATATAATATTCTCTTTCTCTCTATCAAATATATATATATATATATTTCCACCATTGTGATGCTGTAGTCCACAGGGCCTGCTGCAGACCTGAACTGATGCAACTGAACCTCCAGAACTGTGAGCTCAATGAAACATTTTTTTTTATTAATTACAGAGTCCACAGATGTGGGATGTGGGAACACATTTAATCCAACCATCAGTCACATAGCTGCCTGCTGAGTTTCCCAGGATGAACTAGCAAAAATCATCACTCTGAGTGTTCTACTGCCTGAATTGGATCTAGCAGGTAGAGATAGTTAATGAATGATGGATGATGTTAATATTTTTGTTATTTATAAATGATTGAAAAAGCAATCATAGTAGAAAATTAACAAATAAGTTCACATGGTGGTAAATAGATATTAAGGATAATCCTGTCCTTTAGGGAAAATTTCACTTACATTCTAGTGTTTCCCTTTGCCTATCTTTTCTTTGTATCTTCTTCTGCCTATATTTAGTGTCATGCATAATTGAATATACATATGGACATAAAGCTTCTTGAGGGAAGGATCCTCAAATGTGCTATTCAACTCTGTCAATCTGTTATCTAACATAAAAATTGCCACATATAACAGGCTTTCAAAATGAAGTTATTATATCAGTGGTTATTTACATATTTTGATTGCATTTCCTATAAGCATATACACATTTCATTTTCTCTTCATATTATTACCAAGAGTTTTTTTTAGCATAGCATTTATCATTCTTCGACACAACATTTAAACAGGTCTTTAAAACAAAACCTTGGACCTTACCTTGATGTATGCAATTATTTCCTGAGGTAGAGAAATCTAAATTCAATGTTTCCAAAATTACTAATGATTCTGTCATAGATAGCTATGTAAATAAACACAGGGGAATAACTGACTGACAGTGTTCAGAACATAAAAACCAATATTTGTCCATAAAAACATTCCTGACTGCTGAATAGATGTACTTAGTTTATTTTGTGGTCACTGATGGATAGTGTAAGTCACTGTCTAGAAATGCTTTAGCATTTTATGTGCCTACCAGCAGGTGTGAGACTAGTCAGTTCAACCTTTCCTCCTTCGTAACACTTACTTTTACTTTTGCTGGCATGCAGGGGATGTATGCTACCACATTGTTTAGTTTATATGCAGTATAGTAGGGCTAAGCTGTTCATTTTCATTAAAATTAGGCACTGGAATCAGAATGCCTTGTGAAGAGGGTGAAGTGTTGGCATCTACAACTTTTCTATGCCTCAGAAGGATGAACACCACATGAGAAGAACAGAAACCTTCCACTTCTAGTCATGGAGCAAGGTGGTAGACAATATTTCAAAAAAAAAACAGTTGAGAATTTTTTATTGCATATAACATATTGCATATAAACCTAAGTAAACACTTTAATTAAAAACATAAAAATTTTATTAAATATCCCAATGTTGGCATAAAGCTTCAAATAGTAAATTTTACGTTTCAGTTAGTTTTAGATATAAACATGGGCAGGTTCTTGAATATTTAATATGTGGTTTATTTTCAAATCTTGACAAATTTACCTTATCAAAAAGTTGTTGAGTATGTACTTTGTTCCAACATGATGTTTGCCATTTGTCACATGTAGATCTGAAAGACATGTATTTCTCAAAGTTTTTATCCTCTGGCAGAAAAAATAAACAAATTCTTCTTTACTTTGTACCATAACCCATATCATAGCACCAACACACTGAGAATTCTGGGAGCACAAACTGGGATATATATACAACATTGGATGTGGGGAGCAAGCATGGTAAATCTTATGATGACAAATTCAATTAAGACAAACTTTAAGAGAGAAGTAGAAATTCACTGCATTTTTAAGCATATGTGAAGTATTTCAGCAAAAGTACTAGGAAACATGAAGACATGTATATTCCCAAATGAACTTTCTATACTACACATTCATCAATGCAGTAGCGTAAAATTTGGAAATTATTCAGTGACTGAGTTCAATTCCAAGTATGAAAATAAATAAATAAACTAAAAACAAAACAAAATAATTTCACATCTGTGTGTTATAGGGGCCAGGCATATAGCTCAGTGGCACAGTGCTTCCCTGGCAAGCACAATGTCATGAGTTCGATTCCTGTCACTAAAAATAAATAAATAAGTAAATAAAGCGTTCAGTGAAAGATGTGTTTAAATATGATGTAATGAATTATAATGACACTGTTTTACCCATACTAAGGTTATGGAAATTGTTGTGATGATAATTTGAAATCTTAAATAAATTCTAATGAAGAGATTTCAATTTAGAAAGATCACTAATTTTGCAATATTGTAAACTGATTACAGTTAAGGAGATGAATGGAAGCTGACAGGTAAAATCTTAATAATATCCCTAGGTTACAGCAAGGAACAATGAAGAACTTGAGTGAAGATCTTGAGAATGAGACTAAGACAAGGTAATTCCAAAGGTGTTAGTATGTATGTCAGTAGCAGGTAAGTGATACTTTATTGACAGGTCACCAAAGTTTTTAGTGGCTTGCAAAAATAGTTTATTTATTTCTCATAGTAATGTCTCTATGTAATTGGAACTTTGTTCCATATGTCTTCTCAATTGAAGAAACAACCCTACATGATCTTCTCTTATCAGAGCTGAGGGAAAGAGAAAGAGAACGGACAAAATGTGTGATGGCTCTTACAGTTTTCATAAAGATGTCACTAAATCCTATCCTTTCATCCATCACTGGATAAAGCAACTCACAGCCGCGCTCACTGGAGTTGAAGGCATAAAATCTTTTAAGGTAAGGAAACATTTGAAAACGAACAATAGGAGGCTAAGACAGAATAATTGCTACAAGTTCAAGGCCAGCCTGATCTAGAAAGTGAGTTCTAGGTCACCCTGAACTGCATAATGAAATCCTGTCTCAAAAACACACACACAGAAAAAAGAAGAAAGAAAACAAAGTATAACTCATCAGAGGAGAACAAATGAATATTATAATTTACAGCTTTACTTGGTAATGGGTGGGCATGGCTTGGGGAGAATGATCAGATAAAGCAGTCTGGGGTGATTCCAATGGATTATTTTTTTCGAGACAAGGTTTCATTATGCAGTTCAGGCTGGCCTTACACTCACTTTGTAGTACAGACTGGCCTCAAACTCACAGCAATCCTCCTGCCTCAGCCTCCCTAGTGCTGGGATAATAGGCATGCACCACTAGCCTGACAATCTAATCTCAGGACCCAGATCAACATACCATATAGTTTTAAACAAACTGCTATACACACCTCAGTTTCTTCACCCAACATGTTCCAATTCTTTGAGATGTGAACTCATAAATCATTAACACCAGTAACATTTCTTCGCATATAATAGTCAATATCAAGTAAATATTTATTGCATCAGTTATATCAAGAAAACTAGATACTTTATTTATTTCATGATTACATCAAAGCTTGTATTTGCTGGTGGATGCACTGATGAGGTCTATTTAGTGCTCTAATTCATAGATGACTGTGTGCTGTTAAAACATGCACACAAGTAAGAGAAAGAGGCAAGAGAATGTCTGAGAATAAGTTTGTGAAATATGGGCCTCAAAGCATGAGAGAACTTCCATAGAAGATGAAGAGTTAAAGAAATATACTCACAAATGTTTGCTCAGCTTTTGCTCATTCAGCTTAAGCAATGCTCGCCTTCTGCATTGCCCTGCAAGCAAACTGCACTGAAAGGTGCAGCTTTAAATAATAGAGCTAGACATTTGGATTTATGAAGCCAATGTTTAGAGGAATTTCTCAGAATGCTTAAGTACACAGTTTCTCAGAACCACTTTTGCATTTTGAATTTTGTTGTATTCCTACTCCTGTTTTGTCAATAAAGTTTCTCAAATGAATGCACTTTTATTTCCCCAGGTCACTACTCTATAACATTAAATAAAACTTGTGCCAGAACTAATCTTTGCAGAATTTAATATCAGATGCTTGTGCTTTTAATTATTCTATTTGCCATTTTATTTTGCTGAGCCTACATGGTTGAAAGAATGTGGAAAATGATGAACAGCAAAATAAAACATAAATACATATTCATAGTACATATTTTGCAGAAGATTACCTACACACATGCACAAAAAAAGTCATGCTATGATTAACGTATATGCCAATTTTGTGAAGGTGAGACTTTGTTTTAGTGCTTACTGGATTTGGAAATTTGTCATGAACTTAATTAGGTATAAGTGAGCAAAATATAATCTTCATTTTTTCCAGATACTCTTCTATCGGATCCTTCATCTGTTCCTCATCTTTGTCACTTTTAATCTATTTTATGCCATTCATGTTTCCTAAGTAACTTACTAGAGTTTCTAGAACTAGAACACACACCTTACACCTCATCTGCTTTGAAGTAGCTATCTTAGAGAACCTGACCCTGGAAATCCTGGGATGAATTGTTAACATTCTCCAGCATGACTTCACCTTTGGCAGGATGGATATTGGTCAAATGCTGAGGGAATTCAAATGAAATCTTTGGCTGGCAAAATCTGATTTTTCCTCTCTTAGAAATGTGGAATTTGGATATGGAGACAAGTTTAATTAATTACATATTCCAGAAATGTAAAGGGAGAAAAGTTGGGCGTTGCCATGACAGAATACATACAGAAGGAGAAGGTGACATATGCAGAAAAGAAACATGTAGAGCAGACATAGAGATGCAAAACTAAGAGGATATAAAGGCAGCAGTTTTCTACTGCTTCTGTAACCAATTACCACAGATTGTGATAGTTTAAAACCCTATAAATTTATAATTTCTTAGCTTTGCAGGTCAGAAGTCAGACTTGACTTTCTGTGGGAAAAATCACAGGTGTTGGTCAGGCTACCACATCCAAGTTCATTCAAGTGATAAAAAGAATTAGTATCTATATGATCATAGGCCTGAACTTCCTGTTTTCACCAAGGATCGTTTTTGTCTTCTACAGATCATTCATTCACTCCTTGGATTATGATGCTTATGCATCATCAAAGCCAGCAGTGATGAACAAAGAAATTATCACAAATTCTTTTTCACTCCCCTTTCTGCCTCATTTCTTGTTTTCTCTTTCCTATCTTGCTCTCTTACTATTGCCAAAATTTCACCTGCTTAGAAAGACAGGTTATTTGACTAGGTGAGAAGGTAACAATCCAGGATAATTTCCTCAGTTTGTGGTCCCTGACTATGGTAATATCTGCAGTCCCTTCACAGCAATCCTTAAATTAATGTTTGATTGAGGTTAAATGTTAAAACAGAAACACTAAATCTTCTGGAAGACAAAGTTGGTAGAAATCTTGATGACATAGGGTAAGGCAGAGAATTCACAAACAAAAATCAAACTGCACAGGAAATATTTCCCAGAATCAACAACTGAGATCTTGTCTCATTAAAAAGGTTTTGCATGTCAAAAGAAATCTCCAACAGAGTAAAAAGAAAACTCATGAATCAGGGAAAAAATATTAGTCAACTGCCCTTCAGACAAAGGACTTCTACCTAGAACATATAAAGAATTAAGAAAAATCAGATCACCAAAATTCAAAGACCCAATCCAAAAAATGAGCATCTGAGATGAGTACACACTTCTCAGTTGAAGAAATACAAATAGCAAATAAATACATGAAAAAATGTTCATCATTGGTTATTAGAGAAATGCAAATTAAAACAACACTGAGATTCCATTTCACTCCAGAAAGAATGACCAGGATCAAGAAAACAACCAATAACGAACTCTGGAGAGGCTATGGGGTAAGAGGAATCCTCTACTGTTGGTGGGAGTGTAGACTGGTACAACCACTGTGGAAATCAGTCTGGAGGTTCCTCAAAAATCTAGGATTGGAGGTCTCATTCAACCCAGCTATTCTGATTCTGGACATATTCCCAGAAGAATTGAAAACATCATACCACAGTGATATACATACACACATGTTTATAGCAGCACAATTTGCAATAACCAAATCTTGGAAACAACCCAAATGCCCCTCAACAGAGGAATGCATAAACAAATGATTTTTATGCAATGGAGTACCACTCAGCTATAAAGAAGGATCACATTGAGGCTTTTATAGGAAAATGGACGCAACTTGAGACCATACGAATAAGTGAAATAAATCAAACTCACATGTGTAAATACCATATTGTCTCCCTAGTGTGAGAAACTGAAAGAGTAAATAAGTTCCAAAACCTTCAAAACATATTGTGGATGAGTAAGAAACTGCTCAAAGGGGAAAAATAACTTGGGATAAGGAGAAAAGAAGAAAGGGAAAAGAATAAAAGATCTAAATTTGCATATATACACTTAAGGTAGTTAAGATGATTGTACTACTAATTCTATTAGTTCTTGGAACAAAACAGTCAACACAGGATTAGGTCAATTTTTCATGTCTATATCTGCTAATCTGAGTAACTCCTTTGAACATAACTATGCAATAACAAACATTTGTTAAGGTCCTACTACCGTGCTTTGAAAGCCTATATTGTTATTGTTTTGGTTTTTTTTTTGTTACAGTTGTTTATTTGTCTGTTTTTCTCCTTGTTTTTCTTGTATTTTTTGTCTTGCTTTGCTATTCCCTCTTTAAAATAAAACAAATAATGTCTGATTAAATAAACAAAGGATGGGAATCTTTGGGGCACATTTTGAGAACCTGGCTTACTGCAAAGCCTAAAAGAAAACTGGGGATCCAGAGACTGAAACTGTTTAGTAAAATGTGGAAAAATGCAAAGTTATGATTTCAATGGAACACGTTTATTTCAGAAAAAAATCCAAGAGGGACCAACCCGGAATTTAGACCAGACCGGTTATTCTCATACAGATTATGAGGTCTTTCATAGGGGCATAGCAAGGAGAGTACAGTAAAAGGGAGTTGTGGCTACCTGCCAAGGACAAATGTTGAGAAAGTACAAGGAGTGGGGGTTGCCCTGGGACGAAGCTTGGGAAAGTACAGAGAAAAGTGGTTGCTATTGATAGCAGGGCTGAACAATGGTGGAAGTTATGGGGAGCAACCATGGATACTTGGTCTTGTTAATTCATGCTTGTTAATCCTTAGCAGGTGCAAAAGAAAGGAAGGAGAGCCTTAGAGTGGATCCTGGTCATCCTAGGATGGTGGTGGTTGGATTCTTTGAGAGACAGAGATGCTGAGAGGGGCTGCTCAGAGATGAGCAAGATTGCAGATGTTAAAATACGGTCCAGAACTTTTGGGTTAATTGGGAAATTCCATTGTGACCCCTCGACAGTGATGAATGACAAACAATATGGAATAGGAAACCATCACTATCACCTGGAGAAACCAGGAAAGACATTTGTAGTACGTCCATGACTGAACTGACTCTGAAATGTTGAAATATAGTTCACCCTGTGAAGAAGCCAAATACTTTTCCAGACAGAAGAGGTAAATTAGGATAACTGTAGGAAATCTCCCAGGCAAACATGGGTGGAATCAGTGCAGAACAGCAGAAGGGAGTTAGAGATACTAGGTGTGGCTGCATTTTCAAAATGCATATACTCAAAACTAGGATTCGCCAATATAAAATGTCAATATAGAGTTTAAGAATATGTGCCCTGGATTCAAAATTCATAGATTTAAGGCTAGGTTTTCCATATACTAAAAGTTTGACATATCAAAGCTTCAGTTTCTCAAGTACTGAGGTTTAAACATATGATTTTATGAAGCATTTATTTCCTAATGGAGAGAATGTCTTAATGAATACTATAGAGAAGCTTAGAGTCAAGCAGGATGGGGTAGGTATGGAACACATAGCCACAGTTTGTAGGTTTGTTGGGGGAAAAGAAGGCTCTTTTTCCTGTGAAGGAGGTAGCAAAATTGATTTTAAAAAATGTAGCACATATGTGAACTTTGGGGGGGCTAAACGTGTAGTGAGCATGTAAAGTTTGAAATAATTATTAAACGGAAGACTTGGGTTGCCTGAGAAATCATATTAGGATCCCTTGGCAGTGCTTAGTGACAGGCAATATGGGATATGCTGTAAAGAAAATATTGATATCCATTTCCCATGGAGACAAGGAGAAAGAGAATACCTGGAAATATAAGAAGAAATGCCCATTAGGACCACAACTGAGTTGACTGAATTACTGAGATAGTTTGATATCCAAAGGAGACAAACACTTCCAGAAAGAAGTGGTGAGTTACGATAACAATAGGAATGCTCCTGAGACAAATATAGGGAGGACCTTGTGAACAATAGCAGGAAAGAGTCACAGTGAGGGATCACTACTCCATGTCTACTGAGGAGGTAAACATGCCTTAGGTAGTAGACAACAGAGATGGCAGTCGACTAGAAGCGTAGGTGGTATGAGTGGGTTCCTTGCTCTTTCATTCATCCTTCAAGTATTTATTGCTGCTATTAAGTGATACTTAAAAGATGATAAGATTTAAAACTGCAAATAATAATTCTGATAATTCTAATTAAGACTTAAAGTTGATTAAAAGACTAGCACCCAGCAAGTATTGGGTAAATTCTCCTTTCACTTCAGAGATATACACCAAGTAAAAAACAACATTAGTAAATATTTTTTTTAAAATAAAGAGATTGAGATTACTAAGAGAGGCTATCTCAACTCAGGTCATTGTGAAAGCAGAGCCCAGAGGTGCTCTGGGGTTAGAACCTGTGTATTTAGTAGGTGTCAGAAAGACAGTTGGAAGAGAAACTCCATGTGGGAGTTATTCCTCTGGGCTTTAACCCTTCAGTGCCTATGCCTAGCAGTCCATTTTTGGAATAGCAATAACAGTGGAACATAATGAAATGTGTGCTCTTTGAAATCTTGTTCCTTGAATTTTTCTAGGTAACATATATGAATTTAATGAAAAATTCAAACTTCGGCCTACGTGGATTAATTTATTATTGTTTGCTGGGAGAAGAAAGAAGAATCAAATGAAGAAAAATATCAGAAATGTCAAAATGTTTGGTTACATAACTATTTTTCTATAGCTGATACACATAATCTCTATCTGAAAATATTTCAGCTACTCAATGAAACAGTCTGTATTGTGAAAACCCAGGTCAGAGATCTGATGGCTGGTGTCCAAGAAACACTTTCCAAGTGCCCAGAATTCTGGAGCTCATTGAATTCAGATGTCCAAAAGAGAGAAGATGAGAAATCAGCACCAACAGATAAACTGAGGTTATACGAAGAGTATACAGATTCAGAATGCTGGTCCCAGAGCTTGTTACAATCTTTCTAACTGGAGCTAATAAAATTGACATAATTCAGGAGAAATGGCTGTGCTCTAGTGGGTGTTTCACAGATTAAATTAATGTTACAACAATACTTATAACAATATTTATAGTCATTTATAAAAGATCTTGCTGATTAAAACTGTCCTGTCTTGTAAGCTTTATTGTTATGTAAAATAGGAAGGTCCATTTCTTATAAAATCTTCAAGACAAGCTAAAATAATGGGGGAGATATAATTGTTATTTTTAAATTATTCACATTTGATCAATAATATTATTTTATGTGTTGTTTTATTTCAAGATTTATGGCATCTAAACCTTTTCCTGTGAGTCAGCACTGTTATCAGACTTCAGAGGAAGAGAACAAGAAGTCAAGAAGAAGCAAGCCCTTCCTGTGAATTGGAGCCATGCAAGGGCCACTGGGAGGAGAGCTACATGTCAGCCCCTTCCAGCACATGGGCAGGGAAACAAGAAGAGCCATCCTCCCCCAACCCCGGCCGTAAGCAACTGGCTGATCCAGAGAAACACAGGCTGAGATGATAGCTATTGAGGGAAAATACAATTTAATCCTTATAGTCTTTAGTGTTTCACTGCCTTTACAGGTCTAAAGCCAGTAGTCTGATCATCTATTGAAAGGATAACAATATGCAATGTAGCATGTCTTTTTTAGGTGGTAACCATTGCTAATTCCCTATTATCATGTTTTGAAGTCCTGTATCATTTTCATTATTTTATTGGGTTGGGTTTATTCTATTTTGTTTGATTTTATTGTATCTAATGGCATGGGCAACTATTTCAAAGATAGCAAGATATATTATGGTAGCTATTTTGGATTTACTATTATCTTGTTTTGCAGTCCTTTATTGCATTCATTGTTTTGTTTTTATTGGTTCTATTCTGCTCTGTTTTGTTTGATTTTTACTGTCTGACGGTATCTGCAGCTATTTTGAAGGCAACAAAAGGTAATTTTGAAGGTAACAAAAGGTAAATGTTGATTTCCTATTGTTTTGAAGTCCTGTGTCACACTGGTTTGTATTGATTGACTTTATTCTGTTTTATTTTGCTTGGTTTTATTCTCTTTAAAATAAAAATTTTCGGGCAACCCACTCAAGACCCCTTCTGTGTCTCTCTCAGACAGAAGCTTTCTCTTTCTCAATAAATATATCCTGCTCATAAAATAAAAATTTTAAAATGATTTATGGCATCTAACCATTTAAACATGATGAAATGCAAATACATTCTTATTTTTAGTGTTTTTCTGTCTTTTTTCTCTATACAGATAGATGAATAGATATAGATGATATACAGATATAGATAAAACAAGGAACTTTGATTGACCTATAAATACTCTCCTATAGACTTATTTTATTATTGCAAATTTCTGGTGTATGTGTACAGGTATATTTTCATGTACATATATACTATAATAATATATAACAAATATATATATATATAACAAAGTATATATACATGTATTAGATGGGGCATATCTGTACATCTCTGAGAGGAATGTTGAGAGTTTTTTTATTACCTTTGGGCCTCAAACACACTTCAGACTAACTCAATACAACAGAAAAATTTCTACTTCTTTCGTTACATAGGTATTGTAAAGTATTAAATACTGTGTGCAAATAATAAGTGTTTTATAATTGACTGCTATTATTATCACTAAATTACACATACATAAAATGAAAAACAATCAAAATATTACCAACTGTAAAAATGGGACTCAGTGACACTGAATGGTATGTCTGGTTGGTTTCATTTATCTCCCTATTTTATTACTATCTTCTGTGAATAGCACAAGCAGTGGCTAACATTTTTAGGTGATAAACTTACTGTTTAATTTTATTCCATTACCAAATGAGGACTGTGTTAGGGCTTCAAATATTTGATATAAGCAAAGGAGAAAAGAAGACATGGGGGCATGGCCTGTTAGCCATCTTACTCCACTCTAATATTTGCTTCCTAGGTTCTAACTGTAATCTAAAAATTGTCTTTAAGTGAAGAACAGGAGAAAGAAATCAGGAATATCCCTTGATCTGGATCCCAGGCAACCCAGCACATGCCTGCCATTCCTTAGTCAGCTCCCTTCCATGACTCAGAGGCAGCTCTTCTCTGACCTTGAGGCCCAGACTGCTAACAGCCTCTCACTTCTGCTCTTCCAAGGATTCCTCACTCTGCCTGCCCAACAGAAGCCTTTTTCAAATGCTGCTTTTTGTTTATACTATCGTCTTAGGTATGCAATTTATTTTTTTCTTAATAAAGAAGAGGTACTAAGCAGTGGAAGGAGGTTGAGATTTATTTTGAACAATTAGGATTAGCAGATTGTACTACAGTATATCTTAAGCCCTATAAAACCACGCCACTGTGTTACCCTTCTTTAATCTGTAGCACTAATCTGCAAATGCAAAAATATAAAGTGGAGGAGAATAATTAGCCTTGTCCGTAATTATGCTGAAAACAACTAAACCTCAGTGGTACACAAAAATGAGCCTCCATTGTTGACATGCCTAAGGCATTAGCTAGAATTTCCTCTAATCCACACCAAACTCATGTATATGGTTTAACATCTTCTGCTGCTTACTTGATCATTGACATGGGTTCTCACACTCACCTGGAAGCAAACAACTTGTGCATTCAGGTTCAGCCAATGGCTGTGGAAGAGGGCTTGAGTACAGTGGGAACTTGTGTGTGTAATTTCAGCCTTGCTTGAGTTGGACTTACTAACGTCCCATCAGCCAAGGCAAATCTAAAGGCCAACCCCACAACCAGACTAGGAAGATGACACCAACTTGCAAACTCATGGTGTGGGTGGGAAGAAGGTATGAATGAAATACAAGTAAGGCTATTCAATAAAATGTCCAATAAAATGACTCCTCATTACCATTATTATCTAAGAGGTGTGAATGAAAAATATGGTATGCATTTAAATTGAACAAAATTATGGTCATTAATCCCCCTCAAATACTCCCCTTATTGGAACACTCTTATCCCATTATTCCTGATACTTTCAGAAGCAGTTCTGCATGTCCCCTGTTCTGAGTGCTTTTAGTTGTTCTGTGATGACTCCCTTGGTATCTGAATTGATTCAAAATATTTACCTTTCATGATAATATTTACTTTAAGCGATAGCCAGAAATTCATGGTACCAAATCCAGTCAGTAAGGTGGGTGATGACACAAAGTAATGGGTTTGCTTTATTTTCAATTTTTCATTTGTATTAATTCACATTTGCAGTACAGTCTACAGTTACATTGTAAGTGCGAAGTTGGTATATATAAATAAGACATCTCAAAGATTTTTTTTCCATCTCCTTTCCTTATGTTCCTTTCCCCTCCCTCCATCTCTTGGTCCTCTTCGCTTTTGCAAAAAACCCATTTCCCTTTTTCCTATAACCCATCTTTTAGCTTGCTCTTTATTTATATTTTTGCTTTTTTCTATATGAAAAATATGCAACAGTTAAGCTTGTATGTATGATTTATTTCACTTAACATTTTGGTATCAAGATGCACTCACTTTTATACAAATGACTCAATTTGTCCTTCTTTATGGCAGAGTAGTACTCCTTTATGTATAAATATCATAGTTTCTTTCTCCATTCATCTGTTGATGAACATATAGACCACTTCCAGATTTATCAATTATTATTTATTGTTCTGTTACAAAAATTAGTATGCATACATCTTTGCAATGTGATATATTTAACTCTTTGAGAAAGATACTTAGAAGTACTCAAACTGGGTGGAATGAACTTTCTATTTTTAGTTTTTTGAGGCATCTTCATATGGAGATCCATCTTGAATACATTAGCTTACACTTCCACCAACAATGGAGAAGTGTTATTTTTACCTTACAATCTTGCCAGCATTTATTTTTATTTGATTTTTTGATGACAGCCTTTATTTCTAGTCTGAGATGAAATCCGAGTATTGTTTTAAAATGCATTTCTCCAATTGCCAGAAATGCTGAACATTTTTCATGTTTTTATTGGCCATGCGTACTTCTTCTGAGATGTGTTTATTTATGAATTTGTCTTTATGTCAGATGAAGCTCTACCACAGCCTTCACTGTACAGTATTTTTCATCACAATTTGGAAAGACATTCACTGAAGCAAACTTCCATAGTTGCTTCAGAAAGTGTCACGAAAAAAAAAATTAAAAAAAAAAGAGAAAGTGTCACAGACAATGGAATGAGTGTGCTCAAAGTGAGGGGGACTGTTTTGATGGAGATTTTGTAGCAATGTGTCTTTTACTATAATAACTTTTTAAAATATTCACCATAGGTCTGATCATCCTTTGTACAATTTAACATGAAAATAATAAACTTGAATATCTGTTAGATTTTGGTAAACCTAACATGTCTGAATCCAATTATTATATTCTTTCAAACACCTGAACCTGTTCTCCTTCAGTATTTTGCTACATATCTATCCATGTATTCCTAAAGTCAGAAACTACCATTTTTTCTCCATTTCTTCTTTCATTTTGCACATCACAGGAGTCATAAGATAATATGGTCTTCTTTTTTTTTTCTTTCTAACTGCTTTTAGAACTTCCCAGTTTTTAAAAATGTATCATACTCAAGCTTCAGGATATCTTAGTATTTACAAAAATTACTCAAGCACCACCACATCTTCCTTTTTTTCTTTTAAATGCCCAAATACAAGGATAAACTATCTAAAGTACACCTCAAGTTTACATTTCTTCAAAGACTCTCTAACATGTGTTGGGAAGGAAGGAAGGAAGGAGAAGG
>RJWT010013249.1:0-21874 GCA_004365215.1 Cuniculus paca | reverse complement strand
TAGTCCAGCAGACACCTGCAGCAGTGCCACGGTGGCACATTGAAGAAAGCCCAAGGCACAAATGTAGCCTGCATTCATAACTACCTTCCCGAGGTGGTACCTGGTGATAAGTGGAGGACCCTAAGGCTTCACTGAAAGAAAGTCACGTACTGGGCCTTTGGGCAGGCTCACTCTCTTGGTCTCGTGTGCTTGTCTTACTGCTTGCCTCAGTAAGAACTGTGTCTTAGCAAGTGCAGACCGCCATGGAATGTGAACATCCAGGGTTGCTGGGGAATGGTCAAAACTGAGTGTTAACTCCATAAATGCCCAAAGACTTCAATGGTATGTATTTAAAAAACACAGAGTAATATGTTGTGGTGTGTTCTTTTATAAAGTGATGAAGTGTCCCTTACATTTTGATTTTTCACATGGGAAAAATTTACATAAGAGCATGCCTACACATGGACAGGGACAAAATTTACATCTGGGTTTCTTTTTAAGACAGTGTCTAGCTATGTAGTTCAGAGGGACCTGGAACTCACTGTGTAGCCCAGGCTGGCCTTAAACTCTCAGTGATCTTCCTGCTTCAGCCACCCAAGTGCTAGAATTACAGTCATGTGTTGCCACGCCCAGCCTGGATCTGGTTTTGGACTGACTTTTTATTTCCCAGAGTCCTTGAAAAGATTTAAGATTTTTGTTTCTTTTCTTTTCTTTTTTGTTTTTGTTTTTTCCTTCTATGTACGTAAAGGCTACAGCTATGAACGTGTGGATGGTTCTGTGAGAGGAGAAGAGAGACACTTGGCCATTAAGAACTTTGGACAGCAGCCCATTTTCATTTTTCTCTTGAGTACCAGAGCAGGTAGGCCTCATAGGTATTGGGTAAAAGGTATACAGTGCTTTAACATCCCAGCCATTAGGGCAGTTTCCCATGATTATCTGAAAGGTGAGGTTATTACCAAGGAGTATAATAAAGAAGGGCCCGAGGTCAATAACATAATTTATCAAGGTGTTGAACTTCCAGCATGTGTTCTTTTCTGTCCAACCTATCCAAGCTATGGTCTCATCAGACAATTGAGACTGAAACCTGGAATTGTTGGAAAGCACTTCTAATCTGCTTTACCCCTCGGCTGAGGAATGTCCTGAAAGATTTCTGTAATTTTGTGGAAAGTTTTATTTATATTTAATGGAAGCAGCTCTTTCCCATGAATTTGATAAATAAGGTAACCTCTTTGCTAGTTGCCCTTCCTTCAGAAGAACAGTGTGACAAAAACTTAACAAACATCTAGTTGTTTAAAATGTGATTGTAATGTAATTGCCAGCTATTCAAATTATTTGTGACCTTGTCTATATGAAATTTACATCTTAAATATTGTATATAATAAATATGTTGTTTTACCTACTAGAGAGTCCCTTCATATACTATAAAATAGTTTGAAATCAGTTTGTGGAGATGAACTTTTTAGTATACACTGAACCAAGAAGACCTTAAATTAGTTTTGAACTCACAATCTTAGTTTTCATTATCTTACTTTTGTAGACTTAAATCTGGATGGAGTAGGTGCCTGGACACAAAGGAGATGTGTCATCTACTAAAGACAGATCGGTCATATTTAGGAAGTTTATTAAGTACTATAAAGGCATATAAAAGAAATACTAGATACAGTCCCAGTCTTTGAGATATGTTTCACTGATGTATGTCTTGTGTCTGTAGTAGTCAGTAAGTATGGAATCAGATTCGTTTGGCCTTACTCTTCCAAGGTCATGGGCTGTGTGCCACATCTCAGTCATTTCATTTGATCAGTTGTCTCGGCTAATCTTAGGAAAAACTAGAAGGAGGTCCAGTTATGCTTTAAAAATTTTCATCATCTTCAGAGAACAGCAGTATATTTGAAATGTCTCAAATTAGGAGAAAAGTGATCTCTACTTTTCAGTTAATCTCCTTGTAGGACACCAGGTAGACAATTTAGGAGCTGAAGCAAACCCCAGACATTAGTCTTTTCCAAATGCTATCATGTTTGCGAACACATTTTTCTAGAGTTTTGCAGCATTTTCAATTTACTTAAAAGATTTCTTTCAAATATTTCTGATCGTGTCATGTTGCCACCAGGTGGCAGTGATAGCTCATGAATATATTGCAAACAACTAACTATAGCATATTTATAAAAATAAATACCGCCCTTACTGGACAAGAGCTAGACTCAAACAATAGTAGCCCAAGAAGATAATTTTTATGGAAGACATTTTTAAATGAAATAGTGCCTAGGGGATATTGAAGTAGTGTATAAAAACACAGGGACTGGGGCTAAGTGCTGTGGTACTCATCTGTAGTCCCAGCTACTTGGAAGGCTTTTGCTATAAGTTAAGGTCAGCCTTGGGCAACATTGCAAGACCCTCATCTTAAAAACAAATAAGCAAAAACCACAGATTCTGGAGCCAGATCATGTGGAACTGAATCATGACTCTTTTATCTTCTGGCTGTACAACTTCAAAATGTCCTTTAACTTTTCTGTGTTTGTATTCCAGTATCTAAATATAGGGATAATAATAGAAAAGAGCACAGTGTTCTGACCAGGGTGGAAAAATTTGCCTACAACAATGCCTGGCAGGTAGTAAACCACATAGGTGTAGCTGTCGTTACGAGATATACAGTGTTTAGCACCTGTTAGTAATCAGTCATTATTATCTCTTTATTCCAACATTAATTTTATATGAAGATTTTAATTAGAATCTTTCTGTCTGGGGCTGGGGATTTAGCTCAGTGGCACAAGTGCCTGCCTGGCAAGCACAAGGTCATGAATTTGATCCCTGGTACCAAAAAAAAAAAAAAAAAAAGTTTCTGTGTGACTTGCTTTAAGATCCAGTTGTGAATCAGTAGTCCTTCTGAGAAGCAGTCCTTCATTCTAGCTCTGAGAACAAGTTCTTTCAGGCTCGCTTGTTTCTGCAGTGAACTCTAATGACCCTGGTAAGAGTGAATCTGTTTTGTACTAGTTTTCACATTAATCAAAGAGAAGGCTGTAATTTGTTTCATGGTTCTCTTAAGTCCTGGAACTCAAGGTACCTGTTCAGCCCTTTTCTTGTAACACTGAAGGAAGATCAGAAAGGTGTTGCATGGAGTGTTCTTGTCTCGAATTGGTTTTGTTGCCTTGCCTTTGATTAATGTGGTAGGTAGTACAGGAAGACTGGCCAAAGTTTTCTCCAATCGGAGGGAGGGAGTTTTCTACTCTGCTCAGGGTTGTATCACCCCTCTTCTCATTAACCTGTTTTAAGGATCTTCTTAGTTGTAGCTTGCAAGTGTGGCTAAGTGCCTTTCTCTTAATAATGCCCAAAACAGACCTTCTCTCATATGGACAACTGTTTTCTGAAAGAGCATGGGTCTTTTTTCACAGATGATTCTAAGCAAAATACAATCAGTATTTTTAAACAGAAGACTTTGTCATCATGGCACTAAATTAAGCATCTTCTTTTGCCACATCCCCCTGCTCCCCTCATTTTGTGGCATTTATTATTTTAAATTTTTCTTATTTGCAGTACTAGTGATTACATTTCTTGTGGAGAGTTAGTACATGTATATGATACATCTTAATTCCTCTTTTTTCTTCCTTTTCCCTTTCCTCTCCACTCCATCCATTTCTTGATCTTTCCCCTTCCCTTTTTTTTTTTTTCATACATTTTGCAGTATCTAGGGTTTATATTCCTTGTGTGGAGTTGGGACATGTACGCAACACATCCCAATTCCTTTTATCATACCCTCCCTTTACTCTCCCTCCATTTCTTTATCCTTTTCCCCTTTGAGAAAGATCTTTCACCCTACTTCCTATTATGTGTTATTTTGCTCTTTATTTATACTTCAGTTTTCTCATACAAGAAAAACCATGTGATATTTAAGCGTGTGTGTCTGTTTTATTTCACTTAACATTATGGTCTCGAGGTGCATTCATTTCCCTACAAATGACTAAAGTTTATCTTTATGGTTGAGTATTACACTATTGTTGTATTTTATTAAATTTTCCTAAGTCAGACAATGTGTAATTGGGTAGCTCTTTTGATCACTGCAAGGCTCTGGAATTGAGGGGAGATGTGTCATTTTGAAGGATGAAGCCAGTTGATTTGACTGATTGCACTTTATCAGCATGACCCAGGATAGCCTTATCTTTATTTTCCAGTTCCTCATCTATGTGCTACTGACCATACTCCTTTTTGCATTATTTCAGGTGGTGTTGGCATGAACTTAACGGCAGCAGATACTGTTATTTTTATTGACAGTGATTTTAATCCTCAGAATGACTTGCAGGCTGTTGCCAGGGCTCATCGAATTGGCCAGAACAAGTGAGTGAGTTAAGCATTAGAATTTTTGTGCTTCCTTGACTTGTTTGGTTCTAGGCTGGGGATGAAGGTGAACATTACAGTACTGATGATGGTGTCAAACTGGGAGTCAAGAGACTTCTGGGTTATAGCTCAGCTTTCATGCTGACTCTTCGCATCGTGTTGGGTGGGTCACCTTATCAGTCCAGACTAACTTTGTTGAAAAGAGCAAAGTTAAAATTGTGAAAGGATTAGAAAGAACCTTTAGAAGTTTTTAAAAATTCATTTCTCAAACTAGGGACTAACTCAGTTAAAAAAATGAGGTTAAGGGATTATGGATAAGCTAAAAGATAGTTGTAACCTTTTGACCTGAGATGATGAATTTGTGCCAGAGGTTTTCCTTAGCCACAGATAAGGAATCCCATATATTGTCACCTCTGCTGGCAGTGAATATAGAGTTAAGAGGAGGACTTTGAACCATCTAACATGGATTCATATGCAAGCCTCATCACTCACTGGGATGACTACATGACTATGAGCACATACGTTAACCTCATGGACCTGTTCTATTTATGCTGTTCTAAAAACAAAGATACTATGAGTGATGTCAGCTTGCTCTCTAAAAAATGCTCAAGTCCAAATTTAACAGTATTTTTAATTGTACTCTGATTATGGTATTTAGTTTTGCATCCTATTAGGTGTGTTTACTGGCATGCTTTCCCCCAGCTTTGTAGACTTTTATAGCACACTGCTATTGTTTGATGTATGTACAGGTCTGTTAAAGTTATTCGGCTGATTGGCCGAGACACCGTGGAAGAAATAGTTTATAGGAGAGCAGCGTCCAAGCTACAGCTCACCAACATGATCATAGAAGGTGGCCACTTTACTCTGGGAGCTCAGAAGCCTTCAGGTGATGCTGACCTCCAGGTAGAGTATGTCATTGTTGTCATTAGAATAGTTGTGAATTATAGTTGGTGCTGTCCGCGGATGAGTATGTAAATGAAAGACACCAGCGTTAACCACCCACCATCCTCAGCTATACATTTGTTTTCTGGCTAACTCATACCTGCTTTAGTCCCTACTATGTGCAGAGTGCTGTAGGAGGTAAAAATGAGTAAGGGAAGTAAAGTGGTAGAATACAGAATGAAGAGGGTGAACTTTGAGCCAACACTCTTGGACTTGAAGCCTCATCATTCATCACTGTGGCTCTGAGCAGGCATGAATCTACTGTCTTTTTTGTGTTTTAAAAATAAGGATGCCACTATTGCTTAAGAGAGTTATTAAAAGATTAGGTTAAAAAAAAAGAGAACTGAACCTAATCAGTAATGATTAATTCTTTACCTCCTTAATCCCAGACCCTATGATCAGTGACTTACAATTCTCATTTCGTATTCAGAGGGGGATGAATAAGACTAAGAACTTAAAATCATTCAATAGAAAAATAAATGAAAGATTTAATTTACTTGAAGAAGGGAAAATCACATGCGAGTTAAGTGCTGGTATTGAAGGTTCTGGAGAAAACTCCCTTTTGGAAGAAAGCTTAGACTTATTCTATAGCACTGTGGAGTTAAAATTAGAACCCATATGTTACAATATATCTGAGGTCCTTTTGAGATGTTGGATGCAAAGAAACCAACTCCTAGGATTCTGGGAAGATAGAGGCTTCATGTAAGATAAATGTCTGATAGGAGTAGTGGCAGAGGGAAAGTCAGGTGTGGGAAACTTTGCAGAGAAGAAATGACAGGAGTTGTCCTGAGGTGGGCAGCTAGGGAGGTAGAAGATTCAAAGGTGACTGTAAGACTTTAAACCTGGATAATGAGAATAAAAGTTAGAAAGATAGACAATTGGGCAGAGTTACAAAAAGATGAAGACGGTATAGGCTTTATTCAATGGGGTTTGTGGAAAAAACACATTATAAACGTACATGGTTGCTAAAGGAAGACAAGAAAAAGGATTTCCTTTAGAAAAGTTTGCATGAAAAACCAGACTTCAGAAGGAATAGCTTACTAAGAAATACAACAGGTAGGGGAAAAATTTACACAGTATTGCAAGCAGAGTATTTCTCTGCCATTGGCCAATACTTGTGGCAACATAGACTAGAGGCTGCTTGCCAGCACCTCCGTGAGTCTACCTTCCTGACATGTGGTTGTTGGAAAGTTGCATTCTGCCTCCACTGTCTGAATTCTCTTCCCCATCTAGACTCTATGAGTTAGTTGTAGTTGCTAAAAGCATAGGTACTAACCCAGTATCCTCATCTCAAAAGAAAGCAAGAGTTTTTTTAATAAAAGGAATTTAATAGTAAAAAAAAAAGTAGTTTTGACATGATAAATTTTAAGCCATAAGGAGTTGTAAAGCCCTGAAAAGGTAAAGTAGATTCATCTGGCTAGACTACAATAGCAACAGAAAGAGAGATGTAGGTACAAAATAATTATTGAGTGATTACTGTGTACTAATTACTATCTGACATGCTTCTTTCCAGCTGTTTCAGTGAACAAAAATAAAAATGGGTAGGCACTACCTTTATCTTCATTTTAAGTAATTTATCCAAGGTCGTTCAAATTTAGGATGAATCCATGCCTTCTTTAACCTCCATCCACAGCCCTTCATTTCTGTAATGTACTGTGTCTCTTAAAACACAGGTAGTTCCCTAATGACTAAGTACATTGTAAGAGAGTAGTAGCAAGGGAAGCCAAGAGGCAAGTATCAATACCAGCATGGTATCACTGTGGACTAATCCTTACCATACATAGATGGCTTTCTTCTATTTTTGCTACCAAATGCCACCAAAGTCAGTTGACATGGCTATAGCGAGGTTAAATGTAAGCATATCCAGGCATGTGCATGCTTAGATGAGCTAGCTAACGTTTAGTGAGTTGTTACAGAATACCTGAAGGTTTCCGAGTTACTCACAAAATAGATAATATAGAGATAATTAACTCAATGTAAAAGGATAAGATGCAACTGAGGACCCATGATGTGAATCCAGTTTAGTTCAGAATTTCAGATTTAATGCTTAGAGGAGAGTTATGTGGAAAGTAGCAGTTGAAAAGCAGGAAATACTATCTGAGCTCTCTGGGTGGTTCCTGTAGCAAGAAGGAGTAGGCTGGGGGCGCCCTATGGAGGGAGAAAGGGAGAAAGCAGGATAAGGAGCGCTAGAGGAGTAGCTAGGAAGACACACACTGGGAAACAACTTTCTGGTCTGGTGATCAGGAGTTGTTACTGGTCTTTGCCAAGGGGTTTCCGTAGACCACTAGGATAGAGAAGCAGACTGCTAAAGGAAGGAGTCAGCTTATGGTGAGGTAAAATACCCAGCGAAGCCTCCTCTTTCTAAGATATCCGGCAGTGGGAGTGTTGGGAGAGTAACCACCAGAATCTCCGGCTTCTCTTGTGGCTGCTGAGAATGCCTGTGGAAAAGAATTGATGAGTGTTGTAGAAAACAGATGAAATGTTTTATTCTTATCAAAAAAAAAAAAAAGGCTTGTAAATTTTTTTTTGTTGTGGAGAATGGTCAAAGTCAGTAGTTGTAATCATCACTTGTCACCTCTCTACCTACTCATTGTCCAACTATGAAACACCCTGGCTGGAGTCATCTGTAACAGGAGAGAAGAAAGGCTGACTGTCCATTAGGGAAGAAAAATGCCTACGTTGTTTAGCCATTTAGCAAATTGCTGATAGCCCAATATTTGTTTTCCGGAGAACTAATCACATTTTTTTGTTTTGTCCATTCAAGTTGACTGAGATACTTAAATTTGGCTTGGATAAACTCCTGTCCTCTGAGGGGAGCACCATGAATGAAGTTGACCTGGAGTCCATCCTTGGAGAAACCAAAGATGGCCAGTGGGTCTCTGATGCTTTGCCTGCAGCAGGAGAAGGGAGCGAAGAGCAAGAGGAAGGAAGTGAGTTGGTGGTTAAGACAGAGCAAATGGCCCAACTCCCACTAAACCAGGGCCTGGGAAGGTTCTGGGTCCTGGTCTGCAGGACATCTTTTCCTTACCCAGCCCTATTGCCGTCTTGAGAATAATCTTCATGACTTACTTGGTCTAAGAACTGGAAATATATCTGCTAACTGGAAATATATCTGCCTTTTCCCTGGTAGCTGAACTTTGAACTCAAGATGTTAATGCTTATGATCATATCAATATCCAGGATTAAATTTGTATCTTTCCTCCCTTGGTTGTTAGTATTTTCTCCTTTACTTATTAGTAAAGCCAACTATTTTTCTGTTTTTAACCATTTAACAGTTTACCCCACTGTTACTCAGGCAGCACATTTATGTACTGGCTGTCCCAAGTGTCAATCAGACAGGTATCCTTTTGACCATTCGATTTGTGTTTGCAGAAGATACACTTGTACATATGTTTATTTGTTTTATATTGACTATTTCTTCTATACTTTTATTCAGAACATTATATTCACTTTGGTATTTGTTTTTAGTGAAATCTGATAATAAATTTTGGTTATTTTCTTTTACTAATTCATATTTATTTCATTTGTGAAAAATAACCTGTAATTTTGTGCTATTTTAAGTATACTAGGTATAATTTTTATACTTCTCCAGAATTCAGTAATACTTTCTTTTTTTTTTTTGGTGATTTATTCTTTTACAATACAATGCCAACACGTTTAGGACATGAGACTGAATAGGAAGGAAGTACCAAAAATCTGCAAAAGAAAAAACTGAAAGGAGAAAACTGTTAGCATAGCAGAGAGGAAAAGTCTGTGTTATGAAAGGAAAGACAAGAAAGATATGTCCTTATTGTCATAATAAAGACGACAGAGCTTGAAAGAAGAAACAAAACTGAAAAAATTTCAATAGTGGTCAATAATTATAATAATTCTAATGGATGATGTGACAGAATTGACCAACAATCTAACAAGGTATACTGTAATCAAAAAGCAAGGAAAAAAGTCATTGTAAAATATATATGTACCTTGTGGACCAAACAATATGGAACTTATTTGTTAATAAAACAAGGGGACTCAAAAAGTCATTTACAATTTAAATTAGGTCTAATAGAACAAATAATTGAAAAATACAGGAAGTGAAATGCCATCCAACATGATCCATCATCGATGTCTTCATCATTGCATTTTGTGGGTAGGCATTTTGTGGGTAGACATTTTATTGAAATTGTACTACCTACAGAGAAAAAGGAATGGCTAAAAGGACAGTGTAAAATGTGTTGTTCAAGGAAAGACAGTAGGCTGGGGATATAGCGCAGTGACACAGCACCTGCCTGGCAAGTGCAAGGTGCTGAGTTTGATTCCCGGTACCAAAAAAAAAATAAATAGAAAAAGAAAATAGCGCAGAAAAAATTCGGAAAGAGATTAGATGCTACTATCCAGATTGTAATGTTGCACTGTGTATCAAATGTTTTAAGATACACCATACACAAAAATTATTGAATAAATTTGATAAAATCACTTTTATATTTCCTGTAGTATTATCTTTATAATTAATGAAAAAGATGCAATTTTTTGTTATCCTGTATTTAAATAATTGGACTGCTTAATGATTAAAATGTTGCTATGCATGGAGTGATCCCTCTTCTACATAGTTGAATGACTTGTTTACAGATAATTATAGCTAGTTTCCCCCGCTGCCCCGGCACGGGATTGAACTCACAACCTTGCGCTTGCCAGGGAGGTGCTTAGGTCACTGAGCTGGATCCCAGGCCCTTGTCTTCTTGAGACAGAGTCTCACTTTGCCGTTCAGGGTGGCCTTGAGCTAACTTTGTAGCCCAGGCTGGTCTCAAACTTGCAATGATCCTTCTGTCTCAGCCTCCCAAGTGCTGGGATTACAGGCGTGAGCCACCACGCCAGGCATGACTTAAGTTTTTTTTTTTTTGGTACCAGGGATCGAACTCATGACCTCACGCTTGCCAGTTAGCTTTATGCCACTGAACTAAATCCCTGGCCCCAATTATAGCTAATGTTGATTGAGTATTTATTGTGTGCACATCCACAGTGAAGAATTTGTCATGTGCTTTGTACCTTTTTCCATTTCCATTTATGAGACCACCTACAGTATAGGAGATGGTTTTGTCTCTCTCTCTCTCTCTCTCTTTCCTCTTTTTCTTTCAGAATTTGGTCAACATTTATCTTTTTGTCTCTTTCTACTCTGCATATTTTTTTCTTTTGCACTGCTGGGGACCGAACCCATGGCCTGTTGCATGATCAGCATCTATTCTGAATTTTTGAATTTGGGATTTAAAGTGTTATTTTTCACATAGTAACTTTGTAAGAATGTTTCCTAGTACCTCATAGTTATTGGAAATGACTGTCCCAGGAGCAACTGGGAGTCAGTGTAGAGAAGGCTGAGAGAGAAGGTTTGGCAGTCTCTCAAGATTTCTTAATTCAAGAGTACCTTCTCCCAGGGAAGCATGATATCTTTCCTAGATGGTGTCTTCTTGTTTTGGTAGGAAGGGCCTGGGCCTGACTTCTGGTTTTGTCATTCTCTTTTGTGTCTGTAGGACTTGAATTTTAATCACTTCTTTCTTTCTCTTTGTCATAAAACTGTCAAGAGATCTCTCCCTTTTCTTATCTGCCTTTCTGTCCTCAAAAAGCAGTGCCTTCCCAAATTTCTAGTTGCATCTATGTTCTCCTCCCTTCCATTCAATTCTCTGATCTTCCAGATCTCAGACTCTCTGATTCCTCATTTGGGATGTGATCCTAAGTTTAGGGGACAGATTGTATGTGTCTGACGTTGCTAGAATACCTTTGTCCTCTCTCTCTGGCTGACTCCTTTTGTGTGGGCTTTGGAGTTGGCTTAGTTGGTTCTGGATGATCATTTCTCTGCTAACTTGAACAATGGAAGTTTATTTCCTGGCTCCTAATTTTGTCGTCGGCATGGATTAGTGGTTTTGTTATGATCTTTGTGATTTTTTGTAGAATATGTAGAAAAATTAGAATTTAGTTGGCTGATATTATTTTATATGACCCTGCTCTTTGCTTTTTCATACTTTAGCCTTAGAATTATTTGCAATATTATCCAATTTATATTCTGCAAGAACCCTTTCTTTTTTTCTGCTTGTTGTTTTCTTTGTATCTTGTTTTCATTTCAAGAACATAATGTCCTCCCTTGGGACATTTATTATAGCTTTTAAAAATACAACCATGGAGGATATTATTGTATCTTTTTAAAAAGCCTCCTTCTAACTGTATTGTCTCTTTTTCCTCCAGTTACTTCTCCCTTTTCTTTTTTATTTGAAGTTTGTTTTAGAATCTCTTTTTTGTTGTGGTTGCTCATAGTTTACCTAAAATGCCTGGTGTCCTCTGGCTATCTCAACAGAGATGCTGGTAAAAGCCAACAAAACGGAAGGGCAGGTCTACGGGGGTAGCTCCTTTTCTCCAAAGTCAAATTCTCTAGTACCTTCTTTGGAAGAGGGATTAGAGTAAACCTGTTTACTTAGATTAAAAAGACAAACCAGATGTGATGGCACATTCCTATAATCCTAGCACTCTAGGAGGCTGAGTCAGAAGAAGTGCAAGTTCAATTTCCCTCTGAACAACTTAGTGAGGTCCTGTCGCAAAAAAGAGGCTAGGGATGTAGCTCAGTGTTGAGGCCCTGGGTTCAATCCATAGTGAAAAAAAAAAAAAAAAAAGGGAGAGCCGGAGAGACAAGAATAGGTTGGGAGCTCATGGTACTCCCTTTATTTGATGTGCAGATCTTCTCTGAGTCCCTGCACTTAGAAGTCCTAAGCTTTTGGGAGAATTGAGAGGGTTCATGTTCTCATAATCACCCTTTAGCTAGGCACCTATGCATCAATTGTTCTTAATCTGTTGTTATCCTTTCATTCACTTTTCATTTTGCAGAGAGCTACTGATTTTTTCTTTTACCATTGCCTCATATATCTTTTTAAAAATCCGTTTCCTATCATTTTGCAGTTTCAGATGAGGGAAGAAATAGATGCATGTGGTCATATTTTTAAGTTATGTATGATTACCTTAAATATCAAAGCTTACACCCATTACTGCATTCATCTAGATTAATTTCAATTTACTCGCCTAACATTTGCTAGAATAAGATAAAACTGCAGTATTTTCAGAAAGATGATTATATTTCTTTGCCAATCTAACTGTCTAAAAATATATATTTTTTCAGACAGTCCAACTGCCCCCCAAATTCCCTAGGTGGATTAAAATTTGGAATGTCGTTCATGAATGGATCTGGGTTCTGTCTGTAGATGGTTCTGCTGGCAGGATATGGAAGAACCAGACCTGTGGGCTCCAACTTCCTGTTGGCTGTACAGTGAAAACAGGGAAGAAGATTGAAAATAACAAAAATGAATGTGAAACTCTAGTAATTAAAGCAGCCCCAATCAAAATTAAATAAAAAACGAGGTTACTTTATCTTGCATGCCAGGGTTTTTAAAAAGCACATTTATATCATAAGTTAATAAGTTCATGCAGTGTGGAGCTACATATGTTGATCATATTTGACACTTCTCAGCTCTTTATTTTTTTCCCCACTTGTTGATTGAGTACCTCATTGAAAGCCCCCTGCTGATTTAATTAGCAAATGCCAATTAGAATTGCAGCTGGTTAGATTTGGGTACAAGTGTGAAGCAATTGATCTCTTGAGAATGAAAATGTTTTGCTTTCATGCTCTCTAGGGAAAACATACTTATAGTTGATTTCATAATGCTGTGAAAATACATTGCTTGGTAAAATGGGCTATGAAATATGCTTCACTATAGAGTCACTGTCTTACCTGTCTGTGGGTGCTGGTCTTGGCTGGTTATCGTTTGATTCATGATCTTAGCAGATCTCTAGCCTCACTGAGTCTTTCTTTGTGTCCTCATCTGTAAAATGGTGTTATTAATGTCCACTTTATCTTTCACGCAATTGCAGAAATCAAGCATGAGAATAGAAGTGAATGTGCTCTGGTAGCATAATGTGCTATTCAGGATTGCACTATTGTCCTTATTATCACCATGATCATTGTTTGCCGGCCTGTTCTCTCCACTTTACTATAGATGGTAATCTATGTACCAAAAAGAGTACACTGGCCTTAGGATCCGCAAGTCCTGCCTTCTTCATTTATTAGCAGTGAGAATTAAGGAGTTTCTTGACCCCTGTGTGAACTTCAGTTTCTCTTTTCCAAAGAGGGGTTAGTTGTATCAGGACTAGGGCGAGAATCATGGAGAAGCCTTTTAAGCTCTATAGAGTATTGTTAGTCCAAGGAATTATTTTTGTGATTCTTCATTTTCTCATAGACTTGCTACGTATTCCTTTTAATGTTACAGAAAAGGGGTAAAGAGTTAAGTATTGACAGTGTTTGGGGTTTTAAAAAATTAAAGATCATATTTTTAAAAATCGGTGAGGCTGGAGATACGGCTCAGCGGCGCAGCACCTGTGAGGCAAGTACAAGGTCCTGAATTTGATTCCTAGTACCAAAACAAGACAAAACAAACAGTGAGATTTTTGCTGAGGAGTAGTTGTGGAATGAACAAGTACTGTAATTTGAGACTCACCAAGGTGGAAGGAGGGCTCCTGCAGAGATTCATGGGTCATCTGGGTGGAACAAGAGGGGTTTTATTTCAGTTTTTTCCAGTTGTGGAGATTAAACCCAGGGGACTTTTACCAATGAGCTATATCTTTAGCCCTTATTTTCAGACCAGGTCTCACTCAGTTTGAAAGGCTGCTTTTGATCTTCCTGCCTCAGCCTTCTGAGTAGCTGGAATTAAGGCTTACTTTGTCCTCTGAAAAGTGAACATATGAATTTTCATGCAGAACCCAAGCCCATCAGTATTATTGTGATGGGAAGTGAAATACCTTCGTCACAGTCTTGTCTTGGCCTATTTAGAATATGGTCTGTATTTTTGTTCACCCTAATTATTACTTTGAATAACATTAGTCTTTCAGTGTCTAACATTTTACCCTTTGCGTTTTACATTTTTAGAAAACCATATGTACTTATTTGAAGGTAAAGACTATTCTAAAGAGCCCACTAAGGAAGACAGACGATCGTTTGAACAACTAGTGAATCTTCAGAAAACCCTTTTGGAAAAAACAAGTCAAGAAGGCCGGTCACTCCGAAATAAAGGCAGTGTGAGAACTGATAATATATCTAAAAACATAAATATTTCCAGACTGTCATCCTAAGAGAATTAAAAAGGATGCTGGAATCATTTTGTTCTCTTAGGTTGATTTATTAAGAAATAAGTTTGTGTTTGTTGAAATGTGACCAGTTAACTAAGTCTTAGTATAAAAACTATAAAGAACTGGCATAAGGAACATTAAAAAGGTGAGTATACTATATGATTAATGCTAGTAAAAGCTGTCAAAGGAATACTATATTACACCAAAATACTACCTCCTGCTGTTGATAATCATGACCCTACATCATTAAGAGAGGATGGCAATCATAGGCGATATATGTAATATTCACAGTGTTTGGTGCTTAATGTGTGCCCCCTAAATGTTAGCTACCATTAAGATAATCATGATGTTGAAATGTTCTGTTTTAAAGGGATTTGTATAATACATTTGCTGAAAGATTTGTGTTAAAATTGGTTAAATTTAAAGTGGCATCCTACAGAGTATGCTTTCAATCCAGAAAAAAAAAAAGCTAGTGTTTTGGAGTTCTAAAGAAATGAGTGTCTAATGAAATGAGTCAGAATGACTGTACCAGTCCCCACCAGTGCTCTGGCTGAGTGCAGGACACAGTGGCTGCCATGCCTATGAGATGTGCGGTATGAACAGTAAATTGCAGTCTCTTGCCACCAGTTCTCACCTGGCAGGTGGCATGAAGGACAGCATGGAAGCAGTGTTTTTTGTGCAACACTAAGCGTGTTGCTTCTGTACAGAGTGTGTTTTAGCAATGAATGAAATTCATGGAGGAGCAGGTAACTCCTTGACTGTAAGTCTTGTTCTTCCTACAGGTTCTTATTTCAGGCCTTGTGGAGGGTTCTAGCAAAAGGAAGCGGATTCTGAGCCCTGAAGAACTAGAGGACAGACGGAAGAAAAGACAAGAAGCAGCAGCCAAGAGAAGGAGACTGATAGAGGAGAAGAAGAGGGAGAAGGAAGAGGCTGAACATAAGAAAAAGTATGTCTGTTATGAACCAAGCTAAGGGTCACAGTTGCAGAAGCACAGCTGCACATAAGTTTAAGAACAAAAAAATCTGTCAAGCTGGTAGTTCCTGTTGGTAACAGAATACTTCTTAAAAGATTTTACTTTAACGTTTAGTCTACTTTAGTGAAAAACCCTGAGTTTTCAGAGAAGATGCATTCTGTTGATAAAAGAAATTTTGAAGATTTTATTATAGTTGTCTGACAAGAAGTCATTTATTTTAGCAGTCCCTTTGAGTCATGTTCTTAAAAACAAGGACATTTGGTGGGTGCTCATTATTGAAGTATAGTCAGGAGGCAGTTAGGCTAATCAGGAAGACTTGTTAATTTACAAATTAAGCACAAAACTTCAATCAGGGTGAGCTTCTAATTGCATTTCCACTTGGCAGTTATTATTTGTGAATAGCAGTGCAGGAATGTGCTCTAAGAGAAGGTTGATTTCCTTTTCTCTGTGGCCCATTGAAGGATGGCCTGGTGGGAGTCCAACAATTACCAGTCTTTCTGCCTGCCCTCTGAAGAGAGTGAGTCAGAGGACCTTGAGGATGGAGAAGAAGAGAGTGCTGCTGAGCTGGACTATGAAGATTCACCCTCCATCAAGTATGTCAGCGGTGATGTCACCCACCCACAGGCTGGGGAAGAGGATGCTTTCATCGTGCACTGCGTCGGTATGAGAAGTGATGCACCTGCCCCAGTCTTTATGGTGCTAAGAAATGTGGAGGGTGGGGCAGAATTATGACCTAAGTGTTATGGCCTGTTGCTGTGTTGTGTGGTCCAAAGAGCATGGATTTTAGAATCAGGAGATAAAGATTTGACTTGTGGGTCTTTCATTTACCTGGTTGAGTTACCCATCCTTTCTGAGCCTCAGCTTCTTTATCCATAATGGGGTGATACCAGCCTCGTCCTCTGCATAAAGTTTTTAAGAAAGATGAAATGAGGTCACATTTCGACAAAAGCATCCTTTGAGAAAAAGCAAAACTCAAGTGTGTTCCCTTTCATGACCTTTGCACTTTTTACTTCCTCTGCTTGAATGGTCTTTCCGCAAATAAGAAAATCAAGAATTGTTCTCTCTGTATCTTCTCAGAGAGATCTTCCCTCATCACTTCGTATGCAACAGTCTCCCTCCTCACCTGTTATTCTCTGTCCTTTCTATACTATTTTCCTTTGTCATAAATATCACCACTTGACTAACATATGTATTTGTCATCTAGACTGTCTCTCTGATTAGAAAATAAGTTTCATGGAGCCTGTTTTTTGTTTTTTTTTGTCCCCATTTTTGTTCATTGCTCTAAACAGTGTTTAGAACAATGCCTGACATCTAATACATATGAACAAATACTTGAAGTGTGAATGAGTATAAACTCAGCTATGTTAGCAGGTACTAACTAGCTATCTTAGTACCAATTTGAATAAGTCATTTAACTTCTCCTCTTCCTCACCTGTAAAATGGGAGTTGTATGGTAAGAAGTCACCAGAGCTCATTTACTGTTGGATCTCATGTACTTTCCATCCTTTCTCAGTCATTTCCCTAGAGTTAACAACATACCAGAGTCTAGATGCTTTCCTGTTATGGTGATCTCTTATCTCCCAGAAAACCTAAACTTATTTAGGCAGTCCAACTAGAATATTTCTAATTTTTTTTTCCTTTGAAAAGTTATTCCTCTACAAGCCTGTATTGAACATTTTTTGTTTTTTAACTTGCGGACTGGAATTTGCTTTCTGTGGATGAAAATTTTCTTTCTTCTATCAGATGACTCTGGCCACTGGGGAAGAGGTGGTGTATTCACAGCTCTGGAAACACGATCAGCTGAACCAAGAAAAATTTATGAGCTGGCTGGAAAAATGAAAGGTAAAAAGCAAAGGAGAAGGGAGGATCAGGGATGGAGTAAGACAGAAAAGAACACTTAAAATGATATCATGTGGGTTATAAAACACTGGGTAAGGAGTCAGAAGAGTTGATCAGAGTCTGAATTATGTCATCCATTAACTAGTTGCATGACTTACAGCAGTACCTTACTGTTACACCTGTCTTCTCAATTGTAATTTGTAAATAATACTTGTCCACCTATTTCACAGGACATAATGAGGATAATGAATGGGCAAAGTATTTTGAAAAATGGCAATCACTGCATATATTTTAATATATTAAATGAAGATTATTTCATTGTCCATCTCATTCCATCTTCTTTTTTTTGTACTGGGGATTGAACTCAGGACCTTACACTTGCCAGGCAGATGCTTATGCCGCTGAGCCATATCCCTGGCCAGCATTCCATCTTCTTAAGGGATTATCTCGTAAAAATGTCGGAGCTTTTGGGAGAGAAACTGGATAGACTATTAGTAGCTCTGGTTTGAGGCTGAGGGGAAGAAAGTATATTATAAGGTCCATGCAGTCTGGGGTACAATGTTCCTTGATCACAAAAGTAAAGTTGTTTGGGTCTAGAGCAACTTTGAAGGCTGAAGAGTACAGTATTGTCCTTTGGCACAGAGAAGGGAAAGGGCATTTCCTTTTACATGCAGAAATCACAACCTGGCAAGGGGAGTAAAATTATCATTATTGTTACTTCCTAGGGAAGTTGAGCATTTAAAAGACCTTGTCCAATAGAGAAAGGCCCTCCCGATTTTTTTAGAAATTGGCTTATCCCAATTCTTCCCAGTTCTCTAAAGTGGAAAGAGATACAGGGGCATAAAGTGAAAATTTTGTTTTGTAGTAAAACAGATTTCTGAAAGAAAGGCTTATTGTATGTTGAAATAGTCAACTCAGATCTAGATAATGATTTAATAGGAACCTAAGAAAGGTCAGAATCAGAGATACAGGCTGAGGAGTCTTTTTGGAGGTATCGTTTAAAGCTATAAGGCAGAAAAAAAATTAAAAAAAGATAAAATTATGAAGAGGAAATGAGAGGACACAGAACAGAACATAGCATCTCTGTTTCAGAGTTGATGTAAGAAGAGGAGCGAGAAAGGAGTATCAGGAAAATAAGAGAACCTTGAGGAATTAGTGTTTGGAAGTAAAGATTGAGTAGCCCTTATCCAAAATATTTGGGACCAAAAGTAGTATTTCAAATAATCAAATGATTTTATTCTGGAGTATTTACATATATAGGGAGATGTTTTGGGGATGGGATCCAAGTCTAAACACAAAATTAATAGAGGCCATATAAACATAGCATAAAGGTAATTTTATACAGTATTGTTAGCACACCTGTGTTTTGATGGTTCTCCATGCCTGAGGTCAGGTGTAGAATTTTCCGCTTGTGGCATGTCGCTGTTCAAAACTTTAGAGTTTAGCAGCATTTTGAATTTCAGGTTTTTGGATTGGAAATGTTTAACCTCTACAAGGGAAAAAGAGATATCAAGAAGACAAAGTAGTCTGCAGTGTCAGACCAGTGTCATCCCCACTTCAGTACCTTGGAATACTTTGAGAGTACTTGTTTCACAGACTTAAGTGGTCAGTAGGAAATGGAGTTGGGAGTGTGGACTGTTCTCTGAAGAAAGATTGAAGTAGGGTATAATAGAGCAGATGGAACTGGGTTAGAACTTGGAAGGCTTCATGGAGGTGGGGAGAGTTATCTTACTTAGGTCTAGAAAGATGAGCTGAATGTGGATAAGTACAGAGAAATGGCAAGAGGATGCCTGATAGCTGCATTCTTTTGGTATCCTCACAGTATCTCCTGTTCCCAATATATGGTTATTGAAGACCCAGTTAGTTACACAGTTCATGTGCATGGGCCAGGCAGGCTGGGATACAAGGTTTAGGCCAAGGAAGAGAGGGGAGTTGGATTTTAAAGGAGGTTTGGCTGCATCATAGAAGCCCATACACAGCTTGTCCAGAGAGCCCATTCTAAGCAGGACCATGGCCAATGGATAATAACTAGTTATTTGGGAAATATGATCAGAAGAATGGCATAACAGCATCAGTATTTTCAGATGACTTAAAAGGAGTGTGCAAGATGGCTATCACTTTTATTTGAACAAAAAATTTAAAATAAGTTAGGTGAAGCCTAGAACTAAATTAACACATTTATCTAGAGTATCCATTCAATTTGATTTGGGTGGGATAGTGTGTTAGTTACCTTTCCAACTCTAGAACAAAATATCTGACATCTGCAACTTAAAGAAGACATTTAGTTTGGCTCACTGTTTCAGAAGTTTCAGTCCAAGGCAGAAGCATCATGGCAGAGGGGTTTGGAGGGGGAAACTGCTCAACTCTTGTCAGCCAAAAAGCACAGAGAGGAAGGAAAAACCAGAGGAAAGATACACTCTTCAAAGGCATACCCCCAAGACTTACCTCCTCAACTAGGGCCCACCTTCTAAGAGCTCATTTAGCTACCAACTCATCAGTGAATTATTTTTTCCACTAGTAGAGATTGAACTCAGGGCATATGTACTGAGCAACATTCCTAGCTGTTTTGTTTTTTGAGACAGGGTCTTGCTAAATTGCCCAGGTGGGACTTGAACTTACTATCCTCCTCCAGGTCACTGGGATTATAGGCATGGGTCAGCAAATCTAGCTTTATCAATGAATTAATCTACTGATGAGTTTAGTGTTCCCATGACCCAGTTACTCCACAACCCTACCTCTGAACACAAGTCTTTTGGAGGACATTTTAGATCTAAACCATAGCAGACAGAAAAA
Organism: Cuniculus paca; assembly: GCA_004365215.1. Lineage (NCBI taxonomy): Eukaryota > Metazoa > Chordata > Mammalia > Rodentia > Cuniculidae > Cuniculus > Cuniculus paca. Next base: position 1,884 of record RJWT010013249.1, on the reverse strand, counting down.
TACACAAATAGAAATAGATACAGTAGAATGCTATCTTTGAATGATTTAAGACAAGCAAGATTTCCAAAGGAATTTTAAACTCATAGAACTCTTACCCTTTTTGTCCTCCAAATACCCCCAACTTTTGCTTTTGCTTTCCAAAGCCTCCAGGTGCACTTGAATTAGGAGAACGTAAAAATTCAGGAGGGAAGCAGGTGCATACCTAAGGTGATGACTGAGAGCAGGAGAGTCGGAAAAGTATGAAAGATTCAAAGGGACCTAGAGGTCAAAGCCTAATTGGATTAAGGAAAAAGAAGACAGAGTATTCAGAATAATCTTTCGGAGATTTTTAGTGAATTTAATATTTTCTTTTTTTTTTTTAATATCTTAGACTTGAGTTTGGGAGCTGTTCTTTTATTTCCTATTGATGATAAAGAGTCAAGAAACAAAGGGCAAGATTTGGTATGTAAAAACAAAACTAGAAAACTTACTCTGAAATTAAAGTTTGAGTCATATCAATGTCTCTTGAAACCTCACCCTCCTCTACTGGTGTCCCTAGTATTACGGTAGTTTTCTAAGGCTGCCGTATCGGAGAACCACAAACTGGGAAGCTTAAATTATAGAAAGGTATTTTGAGTACTGTTTTGGAGGCTGCAGTGTCAGGATGAGGACGTCAGGAGGTTTGGTTTCTCATGAGGCCTCTCTGTGGCTTGCAGATCTGTACACCATCTTTCCTTTGTACAGATCCCTGCTGTCATTCACTGTCTAAATTTCCTCTTAAAACGATATGAATCGGATTGTACTCGTCCCACTGTAACACCTTCATTTTAATTGAGTAATCTCTGTAAAGACCCTTTGGAAATGCAGTCACATTCTGGGGTACTGGAATTAGAACTTCAGGATGTGAATATGGGGTAACATAATTCAGCCCTTAATCAAGTGGGGCCCCATATTCCATCTCAGTCCCCTATGGAACACTGTCCTCTGCTTACTCCTTCCACCTCCTGGCATAGGCAACAGGTCCCTCCATGTGCAGAGACTCTTACTCTGTCCTGAGTCTTAGTACTCCATGCAGTACTGGCTCAGAGATGCTCAGTGAACGTTCACTGAGTCAGTAAAAAAAGCATGACTGAAAACTCTGGGGGATTCATCATTTATCACATGAAAATTTCTGTAAAAGATTGTTTCTAGCCAACCATATGTAGAGAAGTATAACTAACCCACACTTTCTCTGCTCATATCAAACTCCCTTTTTCATCTTAAGTATTTCTCATTTGTCATTTGGAATCCTGGGAGTTTTCTTTCCAAAGCCTAAATTCATGTTTGAATTTTGAGTCACATCTTACTGATGTAGAAAAAAAAAAGAAACTTAGGCTGAAAGAGGTTCATTGTCTTGAAGCTGGTGGTCTGTGGCTCATGACAAAGGGGTTCCTGTTTACTCACTCATTCAATAATTTTTAAAGTGCTAAAAAAAAAAAAACCAGAAAAAACCCCAAAAACATGAGTGTCTGTGCAAAAGAATATCAGAATTGAGTGACTCAAGAAAGCTGTTTAAAGGCTACAGGACATGATGTCTAGGATGTGACTACATTTATGTTGGTGCCAGAAGTGCCTTTGCTTCTCTCCAGCTCTACCCAGTTAGGATAGCGTGGGAGATATGGCACTTTGTCCTCACAGGGGTTGTTGGGACAGAGATGGAATAACTGCATGTCCCAGAGCTGACTCAAGCATCAGATAGAGGGCTGGAATGCAAGAACTTCTAAAGTCTACTCCTAAGATTCCAAACAATTCTTTCTTTACCCTTGAGAGCATTTAGAAAGTACAGGTACTTTGGATTCTGATTTCAATATATGTATCTCCCTTCCTTCCTTCCTTCCTTCCTTCCTTCCTTCCTTCCTTCCTTCC